>CM076577.1:1165466360-1165618198 GCA_034641835.2 Pinus albicaulis
CTCTCTGGATCACATGCATGGACATCTGAAGGATCATGTTGACTGACTCGAGAATATTGAAATTAGCTTGGTGATGGTCAAGCAACACCTTGTCATACCACTAACAACAACAATACCACTAATAGATCCAGCCGAGCCAATCCCAGTAACAGGCTTTGACTTACACCCAATAACTTGATTATGTGTATGGAGTTGGTATTTGATGTTACTTTTGCAGTTTTATCAAGACAAGGCTAGATATGCCATGTTATAGTGTTAGGTAGTTTATGTGTATGGCTTTGTAGTTTTTAATTATATCTTATGTCACTACAACAAGTATATATTTAGTTATGGTATAGTCTCCCCATCGAGAGACTGACATACTTTAAGTATCTAATGATGTAAACTATTTTTTATGCAGTTAATAGAATCCTCCTTGCGAAAAAACCAACACAAAATTCCTTATGGAAGATATAGTACTTATTCTTGTGTTCACAAAAAAAATCCATAAATATTGTTATTGCAATGTCGAGGATTAATTAACTAGAGATTTTTTTCTTGAAACACTATGTTTTGACAAGATCAAATCGACATTGTTTAAATATAACCAGGTGTGCAAAATGAAAAAGAAAAAACAAGTGTTGAGAAAATAATATTAAAAAGTAACCTTTAGATTCATTTGAGAATAAGAATGAAACTTAAATGCTTTGAAGCATAATCAATGTAACCCCTTCTAAGGCTTAATAATTTATCACATAAATTGATTTCGACAAGCACAAGATTATTCTCATAGGAAAGAAAATTGATAATTTTGTGTATCGGCTGCTAAAAATTAGTGTATATATTTGCCAACAGAAACTCTACGAGATATGCATATACAAACCAATAATAGACCATTATAGAACAAGATTGCAATGCAATGGCATACTTGTCATATATAATATAAACGCATAATTGAAATATATATAAAAATTCAAAAATTTGTAGCACATTTTTTAAGTTGGTTGCTTTGGCTATGAATTGTTAAGCTAGTTGAAATAAATGCATAATTGGAAATTAAAAAATTGTAGCACATTTTCTAAGTTGGTTGCTTTGACTATGAATTGTTAAGGTAGTTGAATTAAAGTTAGAATCAACTTATGTTACTCTTCACTTGTACGTTTCATATAATTTAAATTACAAAATTCTTGGTAGATATGGAAAATAGAGCCAAAGGACATAAGCATGGTCTATTTCCATTCCACCATCATGGTAGCATTGAATTTTTAATATATATAGTAAGGAGTGCAAGGACCAAAATGTACAAGTAATTGTCTTCCCAGAAATAAACAAATATTAAATATGGTGCTAATAATTATATTTTCAAAAATTGTTAAGCTTTCAAGCCAAACTCTATATGATGCCACTTGCAGCGTAATAGAGTACGATGTCCAACTTCCTATTGAAGAGTTAATTTGATATATGGAACTGATTGTCATAAATAATCCTATATATATTGTTGAGGTAATCAAATAAGAATGTGTTTTGCTAATAAGAGGGGAAAAGGTATGCTAAGGTAGTCAAATAAGAATGTGATGTGCTAATAAGAAGGGCAAAGGTGTGCTAATAAGAAGGAAAAAGGTACAAAAATAAACATTACGAGAGATGAAGAAGCAACCCTTGAGAAACTTAGAAAGAATCTCGACATCAAAATTCTCAAGGTTGACACAGTAAATGCTATAGTCCTTATGGGCACTACCGAGTACAATATAAAAATGTTGGATCACGTTTCAAGAAGCGAAATTTATACAAAACTTACAACTGATCCAAGCAATAAGATTATAAAAGAGGTGATGTAGGCAATCATGAACTCATCCTGGAATGGATAGTGGATAGACTGACTCATTTTTCAAAGACTCAAGGTGTTGTTGTGCAAGTGAAATAAAGAATAAAACAAACCACCACAGTTCACTTTGACACATATGCATGATCATAACCAATTAATCTCGAGAAAGGAAAACTACACAGAATACTTATAACAACGATGACGAACTTGTTTTGGAAAAGCAGTGTCTCATAACAAAGTACAAAACAAAATTGAAAATTAATTATGGAAAATCCAAGATGGAAAAGCTAAATTGAGTATGAGGTGAGGAACTCATCAAACAAACCAAGTAAAAATTACACACTTTAGTAGATGTTTTTGTCCTTGACAAGTTCAAACTTATGACAATGGTTGATATTATTTCACTTGCTCTTTTCAAAGAAACAAACCCGGTACAAAGAGTTCATAACACTTTAATTGAAGAACTTGAGAGAGTTAATGAAGTTTAACTCTTTGTCCTAACTTCTATTATTCCTAGTTTGATCAACAACATAGGATTTATGATCATTATGTTGACTTCAATAGTTGAAGGAGATTACCTACTAGGTTAATAAAACATTAAATTTGAGTCAATATCATTATCATCTTGCTTGTAGACGTTATATAAGTTGTGTGCCTCCAAATTTATATTCTTCTTAGGTAGTTTTCCACATATAACAATAAGCTTAATGATCTTGAATTGTATCCAACCCTGTAAAGGAATAATCATGCAAGTATATTGAACCATACCAACAATTACCTTGACATTTTGTCACTGCCAAATTCAAATAATATTGTAAGCCTCCTCACCGTCCTCATGAAATCTATGCATAAAATATTTGCTTACTTTCCTGAAAAATCAACATAAGTATTCCTAAATGCAGAAAGAGGAAAATATTATTCTAACCACTACATAACATTTATCTCAAATTGTAGCTACCTATGCTTCTGATTTGCTTAGCAAAGACAACATTGATATGATGTGCAAAGACATTTTATATATTGTACAACATAGATTACAATTATTTACTTTTAGCCTTTACCAACCCCTAATTTACTAAATGAACCAACTGTAAATTTTGAAGTGAGATAAAATGTAACAAACCCCCTCCTAATCCTCATCATAATATCGGTTCAGAGGAGGTGGTTACTATGTTGACCCGAGATCTAAGGTGTCATTATGGAAATGGGTTCTAATTATTTCGAATTTTTTAACTCCCTTAAAGCCTTATTTCGACATCACCATTACATTCGTCTTGTTAAGACAGTTATGGTGATATAAAAACTTTCACTCAATCTAACCTTCAAATCAATAGATGTGACCATTGCAATTATGGCCAATTAGAGAGTGCCACATCATTGTCTTGGCCATGTGGCAGCCACATGGATATACCCCTTGGCTAACCTCTCAACACCACTTAGCAATTGTTTATTGGATGTCGATTTGTTCATGGGTTGGGTTCCATGACCCCGCGCTACACATCAATATACAAATCACACACAAACACAAACACATGTGCCAATTTATGGGTGTTAACTATCATCAAATTGTACTATCTCTTGAGCCCATTACCTCACCTCCTCTCCCTTTGGGCTTTCACAAACTTCTATGGGGTTGAACCTTTAGGTTGACTCGTATGTGGGTCGACATAGCTCTAGAAAACAACTCGTTGGGCTCACTTGTATGCCATCGCATCCTGATCTCACGTCATCCCACTCATTTTAAAGTGCATTCCTCTTCATACTTCTGGGGAATAGCCTCCCCTCCTAGGTGTAGCATGGGGCCAAACCTCTCAGTGAGCAACTTGCATGTGATTGGTCCATTGTCGATGACCTTTCCAACCCAACCCGATCCTTATCAGCCCAGGAATTTCCCTGCGTGATATTTTACAAGATTTTATGATGTAGCCTCTAGGCTTAAATAATCTCAGGCTCTCTCTATTAGCCATCAATATCTCACATTAAATCTTAACCATTCATAAGCGGGTGTCGCTCTCGACTATGCCTTGTTATCACATGGACTGATCGGAATCTAGATTGGGGGCAAAAAAAATCCAAATATTCAAAGTGCTCAGATTCATTCCAAACTAGAACGATTGGATAGATCTCGTCCCTGGGAATTCGACGCAATTCGTTTCATCGAAAACAGATTTTGTATGTGAAAGTTAGAGACTGTTGTTCGTAGTGCCAAACAGGAATTTTTTTTAAAAAAGGGGTCAAACTGGGTCAAAGGCCAATGAGGTGATGACACTTGTAAAATTTTGAGTGGCTCCAATTTCTGTTTTTTTGGCAGTTTTTGGTTATTTTGTGGAAGACCAATAGGATGCTGACATGTGGCTAGCCCGAAGGCCGCCACATGCCCCTCCCAAAGGCCAAATTTTTGGTTAAATCCAAAGTCTGAATTATGTCATATTACAAAGGTCGGATTTATATTATTTTGGTGCAAAAATTGTTTAATGGAAGAGGTAGGGGTCGGACCCGCGACCTCCCCCACGCAAACCAACACACATACCAACTGCATTATCAATTGTTTCTTACTATGTATAGCACAAAATATGTATTTATGTTTTGAAATGGTTTTCGGTGAAGGTTTAAAGGGCCAGCCCTTGGTCCATGGGACCACGCCCCAAAACCAGACAAAGCGCCAACATAAATGGTGAATTTAAACATTTAATGTGGTTTAACTAAACCCATAATCCGGTGTTAAAGCGTTAAACCTTATTTTAATCTGGGTTTATGGTAAATGCGTTTAACTCACACTAATCCATCAGTTAATCCAGTTTAACTATTAATTAAAATCCAATTTAACTATTAATTAAAATCCAATTTAATATAGCGGATAAGATGGCCAAGCCCCCAAATCCAGCGCTACCTCCAAAATTAGCGGGCTTAATTAGAGTTTTTCCAGATTTGGAGGAGTTTTCCTAAGGAAATTTGAAGAAGCCATAACTTTGGCATATTTAAACCAATTTTGGCTCAAGAAGAGTCATTCCTATATGATTTTGATGCTCTGAGCACGATGATGTAGGTTGCAAAGGCTTTGGAACACTTTTGTAAGTGATTTTTCCACTTTGAAGAATAAATAAGCTTAGGGCCACCAGGAGAGGAGGTCATGCCTAGATCAGTAGAAGACCATTTACAGAGCTTAAAGAGTCTATTTTGAGGTTTTTGGGTCTTCTGAATCAAATGAAGTAGGTTTCAAAGACATTGGAGCACTATAGGTGCATGTAATCAAGTAATTTACCATTAATCCAAAGAGGGTCGAGCCAGTTGAAGCAGGTCCATGGAGATGTAGCCCAGGAGGGGTGAACTTCGTTATCAACTATTGTGTAATATGTTTGTTGTGTGTTATTTCTCTGCAATTTATTTGTTGTTCATGTGTTTTTAAATGCTAATTTACTTAAGAAATTGCTCATAAAAGACACTAAAACTTGGCACATAAACCCCTTCACAACTTTCTAATTTGAGACGATCCTAAACACATTTATTTAATACTAATGAGAGAGCTAGCATAACAAAACTAGTTTGCCCATATTCAGATCAAGTTGGTATCATAGCACAATTTAACTCATTTTAGCCAAGGTTAGCTCGAATAATTAGCTATTGATTTTGTAATTGTGCAAGGAGAATTTAATTGTGTGCAAGTTTATGTGTGTGAAGAGAAGGTCAAGATTGAGAGCTTAGTTCTCAAATCACAACAAAGAAGCTTTTTCTGCATTGCAAGTGTGATGGCAGCTTCATCAAGCACTGTTTCTAGTCAATATTCCTTAGTAAAACTCTTTGATAAAGAGATGTTGTAGAAGTTGTACATCATGAATGATATGGTGCAAAAGATCTATGAATATAAGAGGGAGAGCATTATACTTCAAGAGAATTTGGTGGCCATGAAGGAGGAGAAGCAAGAACTTCTTAAAAATATGCATGAGATGGAGACTCAGCTCCAAATTACAAATGAAAACCTAGCAAGGTTGCATGAGATTGAGACTCGGCTCCAAATTGAAAATGAAAACCTAGCAAGGTTGCATGAGATGGAGACTCAACTCCATGATGCAAAGGAATCTCTAGCCAAGTATGTTCTTGAAAAATAGGTATGTAAATAAATTTTACCTTCTATTTCCTCTCAAGATGAATGTGTAGGTTATTTTGAAAGACACACTAGAGGAATAGGGTCCAAATTATTGATGAATATAGGCTATGAATGTAAAGGATTGGGAAAACATGCACAAGGCATAGTTGAGCCAATTGTTGTTGAGGAAAGCCCTAGGTATTTGGGTCTTGGTTATGGACAACATGATGGAGATTGCTTCAAAGCCAAGGAGGCACATGAAGGTGTTTCAAGAAGGACTTTCATTGCATTTTCATTACCTCAAGCCTGTGAAGTTTGTGTTCGTGAGGAATGAAAAAGTTTGAACCCAACTTTGCAAGAAGATGTTCATAATAATGCAACTAATGAGAATGGAAAACAAGAGGATGTTGAAAGCTCTAAAATCATTGAAGCCATTGTTGGTATTCCAAAGAGAACCACTTCCTCATCAAATTCACCTCCTCAAGAAGGCGACAAAGGTGAATTTAACCTCCTCAAGAAGGCGACAAAGGTGAATTTGCAAGGTATAAATCTACCTTTAATCAAGTTGCTTTTGATTATGATAAACATGGTAAACTTTCACATAAGATTTGGAGAAAATTTACATGTTTCTTTTGTGGTTTGAATAACCATATTGTTTCAAGGTGTTGGAAGAAGATATCCACGCACAGGAAACTTTCTAAACAAATGAGACAAAAGCCAAAGGTCCATTGGATAATGGAAACCATGTTGAAAATAATATGCATTTGTTTTGCACTCATTGCCATAAGCAACATCATCTTATAGAAAAGTGTTGGACTTTGTATCCAACAAGTCATCCACGGCATTTGAAGAAGGTGGAGAGAGAGATTTTTCAAGAATGGAAAAGATGATTCCATAATTGATTTGGGTCATGATGATTCACATGATGAAGTGCAGCTGAAAGAAGCGCCACTGAAATGGTTTGGTAAGAGATGGTTAGATTTCTTATCCAATTAAGGCCTTTCATGTCTTTTGATGATTGGTGCCAATCTTGCCTATTTGATGCATTTCTTTTCCAATTGAATGCATGTCGCATGTTTATGCAACGAAGGTGTTTGAAAAGTAGAGTTATGTTGACTCACTTAGATGAAGCAAAGATGGAAATTTGCACATGCTTTTGTTCGACTTGAGAGTCAGTTGTTTGAAGAGGCATGTTTTTTCGACTTGTGTTTGGTCAATGGTTTGTACACCAAGATGTAAGAGTACATGGTGATGTTCACATGATGTGACATTTGTTGCTTTCAAGGAGCAAAAGGATATGTCTTCAAGTTATGTTTCTTGCATGATGTCTTTTTCAGATTGATGGTTGTGTTGTTGACAAGATGTCGCAGGATTTTGGAAGGTCCACTCTTGAGCGAGAGGCTCAGGATTAGCCTTCATTATCAAATCATGGCATGAGAAGCATGTCAATACTGGAGGATGGTGGATAAGAGGGATAAGATTCCAAAATTTTTGTAGCCAAAACATCATCCATTGGAGACCGTTTGATGTATTGATGATAATAAGCGAAAGAGATGACGAATGCATTCCTCCAGATGTGGAATTTGGAACCATGGAGATAAAATAATGGTCATTTGTTTTCTTGTTATTACTAATGTTGGAACTCATTGTTGTAGTTCACTCAGATGGCCTTAACTTGGAAAAGTAGTTTCCAAGGAGAAGCTTGCATTGAATGCATGCTTGTGCAAAGGAGAAACATGATTCTCAGTGGGAAGGCTATCAATCAGCTTTCCAATCACAGAGGGATCGCTTTGGTACATCAAGATTTTTAATCAGTCAGCAAGTGTTGGATTGGGTTAGCAGTGAAAGGAGGACAATGGTTGAAGCGCCAAGCCATTTGCAAGGCAAGGCATGTCAGTGAACCCAAGAGGTTGTCATGGAGATTTTTCCAAGTAGAATAAAGTTGATAGAACTTGGGAAAGATAAGAGTATTCATCTCTTATCAGATAAACAACTTTTGTCGGTCCAAAATCCTGTCAATCGGAAGGAGTGACTGGAATCTAGATTAGGGGAAAAAATTTGCCAAAAATTCAAAGTTCTCATAATTGTTCCAAACTAGAAATACCAGATAGAGCTCGACACCAGGAATCTGGCGCAATTTGTTTCGTCGAAAACAAAGTTTGTAGGTGAAAGTTAGAGCCTATTGTCCACCGTGTTAAACAAGCGATTTTAAAAAAAATGGAGTCAAACATGGTCAAAGGCCAAAAAATTGGGTTTTCAAAGTCCAATGAGGTGATGACACTTGTAAAATTGTGAGTGGCCCCAATTTCTAGATTTTTGGTAGTTTGTGGTTGGTTTGTGGAAGACCAATAGGATGATAACATGTGTCTAGCTCAGAGGCCGCCACGTGCCCCTCCCAAAGGCCAAGTTTTTGGTTAATATCCAAAGTCTAAATTATGTCATATTATAAAGGTCAGATTATATTATTTTGGTGGAAAAATTATGTAATGGCGGAGGTCGGGGTCGAACCCGCGACCTCCCCCACGCAAACCAACACACATACCAACTACGTTATCAATTCTTTCTTACTATGTATAGCACAAAATATGTATTTATGTTTTCAAATGGTTTTTGACGGAGTTTTAAAGGGCCAGCCCTTGGTCCACGGGACCATGCCCCGGAACCATGCATAGTGCCAACATAAATGGTGGGTTTAAACATTTAATATGGCTTAATTAAACCCATAATCAAGTGTTAAAGCGCTAAACCTTATTTTAATCCGGGTTTATGGTAAACATGGGTTTAACTCACACTTATCTATCAGTTAATCCAATTTAACTATTAATTAAAATCCAGCTTAATATAGCGCAGAAGATGGTGGAGCCCCCAAATCTGGCACTGCCTCCAAAATCAACGAGCTTAACTGGAGCTTTTCTAGAATTGAAGCAGTTTTCTTAGGGGAAACTGAAGAAGCCATAATATTGGCATATTTCGACCAATTTTGGCTCAAGAAGAGTCATTCCTAGATTATTTTGATGCTCTGAGCATGATGATGCAAGTTACAGAGGTGTTGGAGCACTTCTGTAAGTGATTTTTCCACTTCAAAGATTAAAGAAGCTCAGGGCCACTAGGAGAGTAGGTCATGCCTAGATCAGTTAAAGACCATTTTCAGAGCTTGAAGAGTATATTTTGAGGTTTTTGGGTCTTCTAAATCAAATGAAGCAAGTTTCAAAGACATTGGAGCACAACAGGTGCATATAATCAGAGAATTTACCATTAATCCAAAGAGGGTCTAGCTAGTTGAAGCAGGTCCATGGAGATGTAACCCAGGAGGTGTGAACTTCGTTATCAGCTATTGTGTAATGTGTTTGTTCTGTGTTATTTCTCTGCAATTTATTTCTTGTACATGTGTTTTTAACAGCTAATTTACTTAAGAAATTGCTCATAAAATACACTAAAACTTGACACATAAACCCCTTCACAACTTGCTAATTTGAGACAATCCTAAACACATTTATTTAATACTAATGAGAGAGCTAGCACAATGAAACTAGTTTTCCCATATTAAGATCAAGTTGGTATCAGAGCACAATTTAGCTCATTTTCGCCAAGGTTAGCTAGAATAATTAGCTATTGATTTTGTAATTGTGCAAGGAGAATTTGGCCGTGTGCAAGTTTATGTGTATGAAGATAAGGTCAAGATTGAGAGCTCAGCTCTCAAATCACAACAAAGAATCTTTTTATGCATTTTAAGTGTGATGGCAGCTTCATCAAGCATTGTTTCTAGTTAATCTTCCTTAGCAAAAATCTTTGATAAGAGATGTTGTAGAAGCCCTACATCATGAATTATATGGTGCAAGAGATGTATGAAGATAAGAGGAAGAGTACTATAATTCAAGATCAGTTGATGGCCATGAAGGAGGAGAAGAAAGAACTTCTTGAAAGGATGCATGAGATGGAGACTCAGCTCCAAATTGCAAATGAAAACCTAGCAAGGTTGCATGAGATGGAGACTCAACTCCATGATGCAAAGAAATCTCTAACCAAGTATGTGCTTGAAAAAGAGGTATGCAAATCAAGTTTATCTTATATTTCCTCTCAAGATTAATGTGTAGCTGCTTTTGAAAGAAAAACTAGAGGAATAGGGTCCAAATTATTGATGAAGATGGGCTATGAAGGTAAAGGATTGGACAAACATGCACAAGGCATAGTTGATCCAAGTGTTGTTGAGGAAAGGCCTAGGTATTTGGGTCTTGGTTATGGATAACATGATGGAGAATGCTCCAAAGCCAAGGAGGCACATGAAAGTATTTCAAAAAGGACTTTCATTACATGTTCATTACCTCAAGCTTGTGAAGTTTGAGTCCACAAGGAATGCAAAAGTTTTACACCCACTTTGCAAGAAGATGCTCATAAGCATACAACTAATGAGAATGGAAAACAAGAGGATGTTGAAAGCTCTAAATTTATTGAATCCATTGTTGGTATTCTGAAGAGAGCCACTACGTCATCAAATTCACCTCCTCAAGAAGGCGACAAAGGTGAATGTGCAAGGTATAAATCTGTCTTTAATCAAGTTGCTTTTGATTATGATAAACATGGTAAATATTCACATAAGATTTGGAGAAACTTTACATGTTCCTTTTGTGTTTTGAATAACCATACTATTTCGAGGTGTTGGAAGAAGATAGCCATGCATAAGAAGCTTTCTAAACAAAGGAGACAAAAAGCCAAAGGTCCATTGGGTAATGGAAATGATGTTGAAAAGAAGATCCAATTGTTTTGCACTCATTGCCATAAGCAAGGCCATTTTGTAGACAATTGTTGGACTTTCTCTCCAACAAGTCATCGACAACATTTGAAGAATATGGAGAGAGAGATTGACAAGAATGGAAAAGAGGATTCCATAATTGATGTGGGTCATGATGAAGTGTAGCTAAAAGAAGCATCATTGAAATGGTTTGGTAAGACATGGTTAGATTTCTTATCCAATTAAGGCCTTGCATGTCTTTTGATGATTGATGCAAACCTTGCCTATTTGATGCATTTCTTTTCCAATTGAATGCATGTTGCATGTTTACACCGGGAAGGTGTTTAAAAAGTAGATTTATGTTGAATCACTTAGATGCAGCAAAGATGGCAATTTGCACATGATTTTGTTTGAATTGAGAGTTAGTTGTTTGAAGAGGCATGTTTTGTCAACTTGTGTTTGGTCAATGGTTTGTACACTGAGATGTAAGAGTACATGGCGATGTTCACATGATGTGACATTTGGTGCTTTGAAGGAGCGTAAGGACATGTCATCAAGTTATGTTTCTTGCATGATGTGTTTTTCATATTGATGGTTGTGTTAGTGACAAGATGTCGCAAGATTTTGGAAGGTTCACTCTTGAGCGAGAGGCTCAGGATCAGCCTTCATTCTCAAATCATGGCATGAGAAACATGTCAACACTAGAGGATGGTGGACAAGAGGGACAAGATTCCAAAAATTTTGCAGCCAAAATAGCAACCATTGTAGACCATTTGATGTGTTGACGCCAAGAAGTGAAAGAGATGGCAAATGCATTCTTCTAGATGTGGAATTTGGAACCATGGAGGTAAAATAATAGTCATTTATTTTCTTGTTATTAATGATGTTGGAACTCATTGCTATAGTTCACTCAGGTGGGCTTAACTTGGAAAAGTGGTTTCCAAGGAGAAGCTTGCATCGAATGCATGTTTGTGTAAAGGAGGAACATGATTCTCAATGGAAAGGCCATCAGTCAGCTTTCCAAGCACAGAGGGATCGTTTTGGTACAACAAGGTGTTTAATCAGTCAGCAAACAGCCAGCAAGTGTTGTATTGGGTCAAGAGCGAAAGGAGGAAATTGGTTGAAGTGTTAAGCCATTTGCAAGGCAAGGCATGCCAATGAACCCAAGTGGTTGTAATGAAGATTTTTCCCAGTAGAATCAAGTTGATAGAACTTGGTAAAGAGAAGAGTATTCAGATCTTATCAAAAAACCAAATTTTGTGGGTCCAAAAGCCTGTCAGTGGGAAGGAGTGATTGGAATCTGGATTGGGGGAAAACCAACACACATACCAATTGCACTATCAATTGTTTATTATTATGTATAGCACAAAATATGTATTTATAATTTCAAATTGTTTTTGGCGGAGGTTTAAAGGGCCAGCCCTTGGTCCACAAAACCATGCCCTAGAACCAAGCAGAGTGCCAACATAAATGGAGGGTTTAAACATTTAATATGGTTTAATTAAACCCATAATCAAGTGTTAAAGCGATAAACCTTATTTTAATCTGGGTTTATGGTAAACGCGCTTAGCGCATTAAAATCACACTTATCCATCAGTTAATCCAGTTTAAATATTAATTAAACTCCAATTTAATACGACAGAGAAGATGGTCGAGCCCCCAAATCTGGCGCTGCCTCCAAAATTAGTGGGCTCAACTGGAGTTTTCCTGATTTGGAGGAGTTTTCCTAGAGAAAACTGAAGAAGCCATAACTTTGGCATATATCGACCAATTTTGGCTCAAGAAGAGCCATTCCTAGATGATTTTGATGCTTTGAGCATGATGGTGCTGGTTGCAGAGGCGTTAGAGAATTTTGTAAGTTATATTTCCACTTTGAAGATTAAAGAAGCTTAGGGCCACCAAGAGAGGAGGTCATGCCTAGATCAGCTCAAAACCATTTACAGAGCTTGAAGAGTCTATTTTGAGGTTTTTGGGTATTTTGAATCTAATGAAGGAGGTTTCAAAGCCATTGGAGCACTATAGGTGCATGTAATCCAATAACTGACCATTAATCTAAAGAGGGCCTATCCAGTTGGAGCAGGTCTATGGAGATGTAGCCCAGGAGGGCTGAACTTCGTTATCAGCTATTGTGTAATGTGTTTGTTGTGTGTTATTTCTCTGCAATTTATTTGTTGTACATGTGTTTTTGACAACTAATTTACTTAATAAATTTCTCATAAAAGACACTAAACTCAACACATAAACCCCTTCACAACTTGCTAATTTGAGACGATCCTAAACACATTTATTTAATACTAATGAGGGAGCTAGCACAACAAAACTAGTTGGCTCATATTCGAATCAAGTAATATGGCCTTAAACCCGACCTTTTCTTGGCTCACCTCGATAGATCACGTTGTGACTGTGAATAAGGTTAAAATTATAAGGAAAGTAGATAAGGCTTTGCATCGTTTGTTGTATGAGCCATCTGTGAACGATTACAACCATGACTCGGGCGCGATGGTTCTACCCGAAACTTGGGCCATAAAGACATACTAGTTCTTGAATTTGGTGGTTTTCTTAAGAGCATTCGCCCATTCTCTATGCAACTTGCATAATGATATTGTGATAACTCCCTCACGCAGTCTTGAACCTGGTGGTTTTTATAAGAGACCCACCACTTGGATTTCCATCTCTTTGGGTTGAAGTAAGTGCATTAGTGCTCCTTACTATACTTAAGAGGCTCTGCTAATCTCCCTAATAGTAACTTAAATACACATCTATACCATTTGTTGTCATGCACACAACATGTGCATCGTGTTGTCATCAACATGAGGCAACCACTGACCCTCTTTAATTCCTCAAGCATACACAGAGGCTTATTTAGCCCTTTTTATTAGGAAATCATTACGACCCACATCCTTACAACACACAGGGGATTCCAACCATTCATGTAACAAGAATACAAGGAACTAAGTATTTAACAGGGCATAATCTTCTTAACAGATGCATATTGTGCTCACAAGGGTACATTAGCATCTAAGAATCCTTGCACAAAATCACAAGTACAAATGCATACATGCAAGAATATTCAGCATAACTTTGAAGCCTTGACCTCAGGGAACCAACCATCCCTCATGCAACAATTTAGGTTAGGCATTTATATATATAACCCATGTATGAATGCATTGTCGTAAGGCCACAATACCAACAAAACATGCTTAAGAACCTTATAGCTCAAAATCATAATAAGCTCAACCAAAATTCTCACAAACAATGTTGGAATGAGTATTCATGTTTCAGATTCCCCACCTGGAATCACTAGCGCAAAATTTTTGTTGGTTGTTGTATTTGTTTAACTAATGACCCAACACAAATTGTCAACCAAAGTCCATAGACTTAGAGATGCAACATAGTAAATGCCCAAAAAGACTATGGATACTTGCAAGGCAAACCCTATTCTAATATATCCCTCAATACACCTTGAAGTTCTTGCAATCACTTGTCAAGTCCCAATCTAGCTCTTGTAAACACTTTGGAAATTTATTAGAAGTAGAATCCTAATTAATAATCAACTGAGGAACTGATCACTAGTCCCTTAATTAAATAAACAAACCAGTTCAAAATATTTCCTTAACAACTATAGAACACAAACATATAAACCCTAAACAATCCAACTTGCTTCTGATGCCAAATAGGACATTTAAATCAAAATGAAAACTTTGTTGATGTTCTTGCACTAAGTTTTGTCTCCACTCCACTCCATGAGAAATCAAAGAATTAAAAGTATGGCTTGAATCTACTTCCAGTGCTAACAACTCAAATCAAATGCATTACTTGTATGAGCAATTATTGTGTGTTGGAATGGAAACAATATCCCTCTATTTTAATGTTTTCTCAAACTTGTAAACACAACTTAACAAATGACCTATCTCTCTCAAGCATAAATATTAGAAACTATGGTATGAATGCATATGCAAAGAAGAAACCAATGACAGAGTGTTCTATAACCCTAATAATGCAAACCAACATCCAGTAAACAATTACTCAAGCAAGGCTACAGGTATATAACTTAGATGATCAAAAACTCCTTCTTTCAATAGTTTTTCCTACACTCATTGTTCGTCAACATTATAAGTGCATAACATAAATGTGAATCACTACTCCAAATAATAATAAAAATATAGGCTCTGGAAACCAAATCAACAATGAGGTCGAATGTATAAACTTGATGAATCAAATAACCATACAAGATAAATATGTAATACTCTGTTTTGAGTTAATATAAAATAAATCAAATGGTATGGTAGAGTTTATAAATATACTAAAATGGTGGTTCATATCACTTTCTGACTAGTTGTAACTAGGGTTTTTATTGTCAACAAGATTTAGATCAGATAAATACAAAACAAGCCACAACCCATGTCAAACTTCAACAAGGTTATTAACTTGTTCGATAATCACTAAAGGTATCACTTTATCATTCACAACCCATATCACTCTTCGGACAAAAGGTCTCAAGTACTCACAGATATGTTATTTCCGCTTGTGAAACAGAGGCTTTAAGGTTCAAGAGATCTACAACTATCATGTCACTATTAACTCAAGAGTTGTAGATCTAACTCTTGCTTAATTACATCTCTGCAACAATATTTCATTGAAATATCTCAAATCTAGCATCAAAATATTGTTAAACAAATCATTGTAGAGCATATAACAAAGTATCGTTATAGTTTATAATTTTTGGTTCACACAATCGAGTGTATAAAATGATTTTAAAAGATATATCACACTTATAACTTTACTCTTCTAGATTTTAATGCCAAACAATCATAAGTCAATGCATTGTGAAAATATCCAAGAGTTAGAGTATAAAAGTTCGCACACATGACTTAATGAATTTGTAAACAAACCACATAGTCGATATGCTGGATTTGTAAACAAACATAAACTTATCACCAGATTAACAAACCGCATAACAAAATAAATAACAAGAAGGGTGTCGAGCTAGTGTGGTCGAGCCCTAACCAACCAACTCACACCCTCGACAAGTAGCTTAAATCATAGAGTCAAAATTACCATTAGATACACTAGAAATGGAGAAAGAAACCTGACATTAAAGCCTATACTGATAAAGTTCAGTCTCATATTATATTAGAGGTCAATGAATCAAATCTAGATGATAAAGAGCAACACCCTATCATTAAACTAGCAATGTTTCGCTATCATAGGTATGTTAGCTTGGTTTGAAGCCATAGCTCAATTTATATAAGTCTTTATAATACAAGTGGCTATCAAACAAGCCAGCTGAGTACAAAATAAAATAGACAAAAATTCCAAAAGTCTGCCATCGAAGGAATTCTGGTGAAGAAATAGTCCAAACAAAGAAATTGAGATCTGGTACATGAGGAACTTCAACAAATAACTCCTCTATCTTAGGCCTAGAACTGAAAGTGAACGAAAATGCACGCTTTGACTCGATCTTGCCTAAAAAATTATCTGACAGATGTGTACTAACTCATTAACCATCGACCCTCGTGGTAGGTTTCAACCATCAAACTTCCCACGTGTTTATTGTTATAGCGCAGGATCTCTATAAGTACACGAACTACACAAACCCTAGTTAGTGACTTATTAAAGATCATAAACCTTAGAAATGAAATAAAGAAAGGTATTTGATAAAAAATAATGATTTAATTATCAAATTTTAAATCATATGCAAATTGAACTCAAGTCTTCATTATCACATCAAAAATATTATGGAAATGCTAGGTAAAGGCTCAAATTGGGTAAAACAAGGGAGCGAGGGAGGGTATTATATACGAAAAAATGGAACATTTTATGGTCCTAACAACCACAACGCACAATCCATGTATCAAAACATCATTTCATTTCCATTAGAGGGAACCATATGCAATCATGTAATAAGTGCAACACCAATTTAACACTTCAATAAGAACTCGGTAGTAAGTAAGGCACTTAAACACTTATCTTAATTTAACAAAAAAAATTGGCAACTGAGGTCGGGACTACAACTCTCCACCTAAACATAGACAACTGCATCCAGGTATTACTTGTAGTTGACATCCCTAATCTATATTCCAAAGCTTGAGGTGGGTGCTTTTGAGGAATCGAACCAATAAAATAGATGAAACTGGATGCCACCAGGCCACATTGCCTTCATCCACAAGCTACACTTATTATAAATCACAGTATTCAGGCATATTTCCTAGCATATTAGCATACAAATAACTCTAGCTCGCTTTTAGGAGAAGAGAATCCACTACAAGGAAGGCTCATTAGTGGTTAAATTGTTGATGGCAAATAAATCACTCCAAGTGGTTCATAGGTGAATCAAGCACCGAATTGTTAGCCCACGATAACTCCTGGTGGTTCTTGCAGTCCTCGCAAGCACAAGAGTGAATCCTTCCAATCTAGCAAATTCTTTAAGCCACCAACTTCCAATGGTTTCTTTAGCCTTATATGCAAGCTACTCTCATAGTTTTTTTCACAATATTTCATTCAGTGCTAGAGACCACTCGGTCCCTCTCTTTGCTCTATGTTCTCCCACATGCAATAGTTATGAACATCATGTTTGCTATGAATCCTTCCTGGCTTGTGTGTGAGAGAGACCAAGAGGAAGCATGCATGTTTTCATGAAAAAAATGGATGTTTCTTTGTCAACCAATAGATTAACTGCCTTTGTTCTACCCACAAGTCACAAAACAGTCACGTCCTGAAATTGAAACCCATTATGCTCATTATTTTTGTCCCTTTATTTGATTGAAATTTGGACTAAAGGACACTTGAACCAATCCTTACCTTTTCAGTTGAATTCATGCTCAGTAAACACATTTAATTGTTTTCCACCAACCAGGATTGTTGTTTAAAGAACAGCCATTTCCCCAAGCAACCCTCTTCCTCAAGTAATGGATTTTGTGTCCCCTTTTCAATCATTTTTAAAGTAATCACAAGTATTTACAATATGGGAAAATGTTAACCATGAGATATTACATAAAACTACACATAAGGTTACTCTCTGAAATGCCTCATCATGTTTCCAATGTCCTTATAGAGAACATGGTTTGACAACTCCAATTATTCAATACCAAACATTTTTTGTTGCATGTCATGGATTTGTTCATAATTGTTGAACATTTGTAGATCAAGGGTTCACCTACTTCTTCAATGTAGCACCCTCCTCCCACATCTACCCAAGTAACCGTCAAACCGAGGTAAACATTTGATGAAGAGTTACTATGATCTGTTTCAACCTCCTATGTGACTTCAAGGAAGTGGAACTCACATAAACATATCAACATACCTTCCACATCAGCAATATAACTCCTAGGAGACATTCCAACCACTCAGGCATCCAACCCCTGGGTCCCACTGAGGTTTTTGGCCTGAAAACCCCCGAATTCTCCCACAATATAGGCACGGGTGCATCTGGGAGGATTTGGACGCTCCCACAACATATGCATGCATGCATCCAGGGACTTTTTTCCCACAGAACGGTGCCAATATCCCTGATATTTCAGCCACTTTTTTAGGCCCAGAGCTCAGGTCACTGCCTAGAACTCAATGACAAGTTCATAAATGCAAATTAATAGTGAAACAATGGTGCACAAGCAAACATTCGAACAAGGACTTGACTAGATCCCTACTAGCCATGACAAGCATTTCGTCAAACATGTCACAAGTATGTAATCTACAAGTTTAAATAACATATCTGAGCATAGGGGTCTCACAGTTATCTAAGAATCACAACATTGTTGCTACATCACATTAATTGCATTATAGTCTATTTACGCATATATACATTGTTCATTCAATTATGAATCAAAATATGATGAGAGCCATACATAATCACCATTACAAAACTTAGTCATAACCAGCATATAAGAAACACAAATGAAAAGCACATAACAACCATATAATCCACAAAATAACAAGCATATTTACCCATAATTACAAGAGGAAAAGAGCTCTTATTTCCATAAGAAGAATGCAACCAAGTCTGGACTTCCACGTTCCATCTGACCATAGACATGGTAGAGCCAAATATCTCTTCATCCAATCACCCTCATGCCATATTCCAAGCATGAATGTGGGATCTCATAAACCAAATCCATCAAAACCAAACTAGGGCTTCTAGAGGCCAAACCACCTCAACCCTCAACCAATGATTCCACCTCATGGTCAGACATCACAACCATCACCATATTGGTCTCTACCCAAGTTTTCCAGGGCTCCATAGCGTTTGTTCCAACCAAGGCTCAAGGACTAGTAACTCAACCCCAGTTGTTTCCAGGCTTTGGAACGTTTGTACAACCAAGGCTCCAGGACTAGTAACTAAACCCACGTAGGTCTCTAGAGAATTTGTCCAACCAAGGCTCCAGGAATAGCAACTCAACCCAACGGTTGTCTACCGAGCTCGAGATCATTGTCCAACCAAGGCTCTAGGAACTAGTAACTCAACCCACAACTAAAGGGACATGAGAACCAACCAAAAAAACAAATAATGAAAATGAACCCACAACACCATGAATATCCAGGAAATGGAAAGGCTAGGCAAATTCATTATCAATCTAGGAAATCCTCCATGCCAGTCACATATCATGACCAAGAAACCACATGTATACATCATGCATTGAAAAACTAGCGAGGAAAACATACATGCAACTCTATACCTATAATCAAAACCCGTTGTAGTTGTAAATCTCGTTGTCCTCTTGCGCTTTCCTACTCTTCCTTTTCCTTCTGCTCCAAATATCCAAGTATGCCACACCCTCCAAGAGTGCTGCAAGAAAACTCTAAGTATCCAAGAGTATGAGAGAGAGAGAGAGAGAGAGTATAATGAAAGCTCCAAAATTGCACTGAACAAAAGCCATGAATTGATCCTCATAAGACTTTTTTTTAATGAGGCCTCTATTTTCTTCATTTTCCTTGATTTTCCTCCTCACATGCAACCTGTGACCTATGACCTCCCTTTTCTCCTATTTTCCATTATTTTCATAAATAAATGCCAATAACTGACACTTTGCCTTTCCAAAGCCTTAGCCATTACTTTTTCCACTTTACTTAGTAAACCATGTGAAATCCTGCACTAATATGTTTTTCCCAACATTCAACTTGAAATATGTGTCCCATGACCTTGGTTATTGTTTTTCCTTTATTAACTTTTATTACATGGAAATTTCACTAGGGTTGTTATAGAACCTTCCCCCTGGGGGATCATTGTCCTTGTTGTTCAACAACACCTGCAACCAACAAGACTGTTGTAAGCAAAACATTATGCCCATGGAACAACGATCAACCTGATGAGAAGCAAACCAACGTGACAACATAACATCATAATGACATGACATCCATACCGCTTATTGGAGCTTTATAACATAGCTCATGTAGAAATTTTAATACAATTATGTATTGCATGGATTCTCCTGATCTAAAAATTATATGCCACTGTTAAATACATAATCCTTCTACTAAAATATTTGCGGAAATTTAATCGCCAATTGCAAACACATGAAGAAAGATCAATCAAACATAACACAGATGTTTTTACCGGGAAAGCATAAAGCTAAAAATCCCACTATCATATATTATGTATATATCATGGATCATGAAACAATCTCATACAAAACTCTAATCCAAGAGCTTTGAGTACAATATACAATCGCCTCACACTGTCATACAAAAATCGGCAAATACATGCGCTAATTTACTGTCTCCTCACAGTCTGCCTCCATTGCGCAATCCCTGCTCATCAAAATCCCTGAATGAATGAGATATTGCCTTGCCTTGACTGCGCAATCCTCATTGGCATCTCCAATGTGTGTGTGGTTGCATGAGTGCACCCACTAATGTCACAATAAATAGTCAAACTGTCTCTTTCACCAATCTCTCCACTGGATTTGACATGCATGTAGTTAACAGTAGTAAATCTTCAGTTGCATGTGAGATCACTCCATGTGAATAAATTTAATATTTAATTCACTGATATCTCACTAGTGTATCTTTAGTTACAACTAGTTACAACTAGCACAACTGAGTTTAACTCACTTAACCGAGTTAAACTACTTTACAACTCACATAATTACACATGCAACTCTGTTACAACTTCAAATCACTCATTTACAACTAAGTCCACTTGCATGTCCCACCAACCAACCTTAGAACTCGAAATTCCTTCAGCTAACTGGTTTCCCACTTCAATTAACTGAAATCAAGTGCTTTAAGAGAATATATTAATATTTGTTGTCCAATTATTATTAAGAGATAATAATAGTAAACATGCATTATATTTGTAGACATACGATATATAAATAGACTTCGCCCATGCATCTAAAAATAGAAACTCGTCTATAAATAGAATTTTCTCACCATTCTAAAAATAAACTCCCTCTATAAATATAATTTGCTCACCATTCTAAAAATAGACATACACCTAAAAATAGCTTGTGGGCCCCACCTAGTGTAGGTGCTTAATTTTCACTAGGATCATCATCTTTTTGAATCTCAACAGGTCATGGCAGTATTTACATCCACATACATATGTACATATACCAAACATCATACCAACATATACCGAAACATATACCAAAACATTTGCCAAAACATTCGCTCAACCAACAAATAAGGAAGGATACATAGCCCACACCGGATTTGCCATCTCCCATGTAGCTTCATCAGGCCCAACGTGCTTCCATTACACTTTAACTTACTCTATTACCCGATTCCGGAGCATGAGCATTTTTCTATGCAAAATGCATTGAGGCTCCGGCTGGAATTCTCCTTCTGGCTCCACCTACAATATAGACCAGTCAATCACATGATCAACATCTTTAACATACTTCTTATGCAATGACACATGGAAAACATCATGGAATTTCATTTTCGAAGGCAATGCAATTCGATAGGCTACTGGCCCAATCCTCTCAATAATACTGAAAGGTGGACCACAAAACTGTGGTGCCATCTTGGCACATGATCTAATCCACAAGGAGCTCTTCTTGAGCTTGGTGTGAAAGTACACATGTTCCCCAACCTGAAACTCCTTGAACAACTTGTTTTGATCTGCATAAATATTTTGCCGATCCTATGCTGCTTTCAAATTCTTCTTGATTACTTTCATTTCATGTTCCATCTCTGCCAACATGTATGGCCCAATCAACACCCTACTAATCGAATCACTCCAACTGATGGGAGTATTTCAACTCTGCCCATACAATGCCTCAAATGGAATCATCCTCAATTATTCTTGATACCCACTGTTGTAAGCGAACTCTACCAATGTAAGATAATCTTCCCACTTTCGTTGCCAATGCATCACATACATCCTCAACATGTCCTCTAATATCCTATTGACCCTCTCTGTCTGTCCACCTGTTTGTGGATGATAAGTTGTACTAAAGGCCAAATCTGTGCCCAAACCTGCAAACAATTCCTTCCAAAAATTGGAAGTGAACCTTGCATCCCTGTCTGACACAATATTCTGTGGAACACCATGAAATATGACCACATCTCTGATGAACACATTTTCTACATCGCTAGCTGAGAATTTAGATGTTATTGTAATGAAGTGTGCAACATTAGCCAACCTGTCCACAAAAACCATGATGTAATCATGTTTTCTAGTTTTCCTAGGCAAACTAGATCGAACCCATGGAAATTACCTCCTGTTTCCACTCTGGAATCGTAATCGATTGTATCAATCCACCAGGGTGCTTACACCTTGCCTTAACCTGTTGACAATCCAAGCACCTAGCCACAAACTCTACTATGTCTCTCTTCAAATTCAGCCAAAAGTATAACTTATTTACTGTAGTCAATGTCTTCTGGTAGTCTAGGTCCCCTGAATATGGTTTCGCATGAAACTCCCTCAAGATCACCTTCTTGAGCTCACTGTTGTCTAGCATATATATCCTGTCTTTAAACCTAACCAATCCATCTGTCGTGAGACGATAGTCCACATCTTATACCCCTGCACATGTACTTGTACCTGTACCTGTACCATTATTTGTACTTGTACATGTACATGTACCCATACCTATACCACTACATGTACCTGATCCTGTACCACTACCTGTACCTGTACTATGCTGCAACCTGTACAAAATCTCCATATACCTATCATCCTACTAACCTGCCTGTAAGATCCTATCCTGTAAATTTGTCCCATAGGAGCTCGTATTTGCTATGTGATTTATCTGTATCCCCCTTCTAAGAGCATCTACGACCTTGTTCTCTTTACCTTTGATATACCTGATCTTGAAGTCAAAATCATTAATCGTGGCCAACCATCTAGCTTTCCTAGTGTTCATATTCGGCTGGTCAAATAGATACCTCAATCTGAAGTGATCACTCATCAATACAAATTGTCTGCCCAGAAGATAAATCCTCCACATCTTCAATGCATGTATGATCGTTGTCAACTCAAGATCGTGCATCAGATAGTTCTGATCACGCTCATTTAGTTTCCATGACTCATAGCATACTACCTGTCCATCATACATAAGGACTCCACCAAGTCCTCTATTACAAGCATCTTTACATACTACAAACTCTTTGTCCAGATCTGTGATATTTAACACTACAGCATGTGTCAACAATTGCTTAAGTTGTTCAAAACTACCCTTACACTCCTTTTTTCATTCAAACTTATTACCTTTCCTTTGCAATGATGTAATAGGATAAACAATATGTGATAAGTTCCTCATGAACCTCCTATAATAACCTGCCAATACCATGAAGGATCTCACCTCATCCACATTCCTAGGAGCTGCCCACTCCATGATGGCCCTTATATTTTATGGATCTACTGCAATGCCCTCCTTGGGGACAACATGTCCCAAGTAATGTACCTATGTTTGAAAGACACTGCATTTGCTAAGATTAGCATACAATTGATGCTCTCTTAAAAATCTCAACACTGATGCTAAATGTTTGACATGCTCTTCCTCATTTTTAGAATATACCAATATATCATCAATGCACACAATAACAAACTTGTCCAGATAAGGACGCAACACACTATTCATCAAGAACATAAATGTAGTTGAAGCATTAGTCAAACCAAAAGGAACTATAACAAACTCATAATGCCCATACCTGGTCTGGAAGGTTGTCGTGTGAATGTCATCTTCCTTGATGTGTAGCTGATGATATCTCGATCTGAGATCAATATTTGAGAACATGATTTCTCTCGTCAACTAATCAAACAAGTCATCAATCCTCGACGATGGATACATGTTCTTGATGGTCAATTTTTTCAACTGCTTGTAATCAATGCATAGTCTAAGAGTGCCATCTTTATTCTTCACAAACAATACTGATGCACCCCATGGTGATACACTTGGCCTAATGCATTTCTCATCCATGATCTATTTCAACTGCAACTTTAACTATACCAGCTCAGGTGTGCTCATCCTGTAAGGTTCCTTTAATGTTGGATTTTCCCTTGGTACCAACTCAATAGAAAATTGTACTTCCCTGTGAGGTGGAAACTCTGAAATATCTGCGAGAAATACATCCTAAAACTATTGTAGAAATGGGTACCTTGTCAACACATTTGCACCCTTACCTTCCTTACCTTTTTCACTAGAAACGTGGACTGCAAATAACACACACCCTTTCCTGCGATTGCGCTTGGCCTGCATAGTTGTAACCATCCCAACTGATGTTGCTTTGGTTCCCCATTTTCATCCAAGCATTCAATATCCTTGTCATAAAAATATACTTTGGTCCTGTGAATATATAGCCAATCCATACCCAATAACATATTATATAACCCCAACGGTAATATGTTCAAGTGCGTTGCTATATACATGTCGTTCAACTCAAATGCACAAGCTCTTGCCCAGTGATGAACTCTTTTCTTTGTACCAGTAGCCAACTTTACTAACCAAGATTATGCATGCACTTCTCTATTCAAACCACACTTATACACAAAGTGAGGACTAACATAACTAAATAGATTAAGGGTCAATCAAAATAGAAACAACTTGATCATAAAGCTTACCGTCCATCTCAATGATAGTTGCCTAATGGTTTTCTTGCCTATTGTCTAGCATTGCACATATCCTGGGAATACTACGTCCAACATCTCCCAGTGTTTGTGCCTCCTGCACATTGTAGATATGCGACCTACCACCTTGATGTTGTGGAAAATCTCTCCTACGATGATCTCCTCCACAAATAAAACATCGCACGGGCTCCATGTTTTCACTCTTATTATGCTCCTCAGATCGAAGTCCTTGTCCTCTACCAGATGTATTGAACTTCTTAGGTGGTGCAACATTCTCTTTGTTACCTGTATCCTGAGGTCTTTCTCGCTTCTAGTCCCATTTTCCTTTATTCTTATCATTACCTTTCCAGTTCGTCTTTGTCTCATATCTATGCTTTGATTGCTCATAACAGAGTTGTAGTTTCTGAATAGCCTCCTCCAGTGATCTAGGCTTGTCAAACTCAATTATGTCTCTAAATGCTATCGACAAACAACTAAGATATATTTGAATCTTGGCCTTCTCGTCCTTGAGGTATGGTCAATATCTCAGTAACTCCAATAACCTGTTAGTATACTCATCATCTGTCATGGAACCCATCTTTAGCTGATAAAACTCTTTTTCCTTGTCATCATAGTATCTCTCTCATAAATACTTCTTCCAGACTAGCCTCTCGAACTCACTCCAAGCCAGTTCCTCCTCATAAATATCTCTGACATTCTTCATGTCTTCCCACCAAATATATGCTCTACCTCTAAGGTTGAATGTAGTTATTATGGCTTTCATGTTCTTTGAGTAATCATGCAACCTGAAAAAATTATTCATACCAAGAAACCATACCTCTGGATCTCGTGGTTTCTTCATCTCTTCATCAAATGTAGGTGGTTTTGCCTTCTTAAACTCATCCGGAAAATATCCCCCATCACTCCTCCTGTAAGGATGATAATGATGATCATTATGATGCCTGTCAGAACCAGAACTAGAATGATACCTGTGTCTGTCACCTCTCCTATCTGGAGTGTCCATGAAGCTGCCATCTCTAATCATGTCATCTCTATCTGGCCTGTGACCACCAGGAGACCTACTGCCATATGCCCCATCAGTCACGTCCTCCTTTCCATAGTTGATCCGAAGTGGTCCTTGTTTCTGCAAATCTGACAAACTTTGAAGGGTTAGTGCATTAACCTTTGCTTGTTTTTCTTGTGCATGTATGATTATGTCATTATTTACCTTACAACTCCTTATTTCTTCCATTAGACTTCTTAGTGTGTTCGCAAAGTTAGAAGAGTGCCCAACACCATGTTTCTCATCTAATTCATAGGGAGAATCTTTGTAGTCTACCATCTTGATATTCATCTTTGATTTCTTTCCTACAATGCATACTATGTCAACTAAACCAAATCACAATAAACCAGCGTACCTTAGCATAATTCAAGGAGGATATATCATCTGCAAGATCAACCAATTAACGTAATACATGCACAGATATAATCATATCAACATATAAACATATAACACATAGGTGTACCAACACATAAACAACATTCTAGCCAAAGTCCAGTCATCAATGCACAAACCGTGACCGCATGCATGACAACATCCTCCATATCAATTCACATGGACAATACCCAAGCATAAACATGGACAATACACCAGCATAAATAACATGAAATCCATCATAAACAGATAATACATGTGACAACATGTAACAACATCTATCCAAGTGTACACGGACAATGCATGTAGCAACATGCAACAACATGTAACTAAACATACACAGGAAATACATGTAACAACATGTAACCAGACATACACAGATGATACATGCAACATCATGTAACCATTCATACACTCATGACGACACATTCCACAACAACAACATCCTCTTCCACATGGCGACATCACCGCATTCACGACCGACACCATGCACATTCAACAAGCATATAGACCGCAAAGATGATTAACACACGTGCAATCAACATGAATGCATGACCAACACACACCGCCCATCCAGTCCAAGGGGTGAACCTGGCTCTTATACCACTCTGTAACACCCTCCTCCCACATCTACCCAAATAACCAACCAACCAGGGTAAACATGTGACGAAGAGTTACTATGATCTGATTCAAGCTCCTAGGTGACCTTAAGGAAGTGGAACCGACATAAACATATCAAAGAGACCTTCCACATCAGCAAAATAACTCCCAGGAGCCATCCCAACCACTTATGCATCCAACCCCTGGGTCCCACTGAGGTTTTTTGCCTTCAAACCCCCAAACGCTCCCACAGTATAGGCATGGGTGCGTTTGGGAGGCTCTAGATGCTCCCATAGCATATGGATGCATGCGTCTAGGGACTTTTTCCCACAAACTTGTGTCAGTGTGCCCGAGATTTGAACCAAATTTTCAGGCCCAAAGCTCATATCACTACCCAAAATTCAATGACAAGTTCAGAAATGCAATTTAACAAGGAAACAATGGTGCACAAGCAAACATTCGAATAAGGTCTTGACTGGACCCCTAATAGCCATGACAGGAATTTCATTAAACATGTCACAAGGATGTAATCTACAGGTTTAAATAACAGATCTTAGCATATGGGTCTCATACTTACCTAAGAATCGTTAAGAATCATTGTTGCTACATCACATTAACTGCATTATAGTATATTTAGGTATAGATACATTATTCATTCAATTACGAATCAAAACATGATGAGATCCATACATCATCACCATCATAAAACTTATTCATAACCAACATATAAGCAACAGAAGTGACAAGCACATAACAACCATATAAGCCACAAAATAACATGGATATTTACCCATAAATACAAGAGGAAAAAAGCTCTTATTTCCATAATCAAAATGAAATCAAGTCTGGGACTTCCATGTTCCATCCGACCATAGACATGGTTGAGCCAAATATCTCTTCAGCCAGTCACCGTTGTGCCATATTCCAAGCATGAATGTGGGATCTCATAAACCAAATCCATCAAAACCAAACCAGGGCTTCCAGAGCCCAAACCACCTCAACCCTTAACTAGTGATTCCACCTCACGGTTGGATACCCCAACCTTCACCAGATTTTTCTCTACCAAAGTTGTCCAGGTCTCCTGAGTGTTTGTTCCAACCAAGGCTCCAAGACTAGTAACTCAACCCCAGTTGTTTTCGAGCTCTAGAGCGTTTGTCCAACCAAGGCTCCAAGACTAGTAACTCAACCTACCTAGAGCTCTAGAGTGTTTTTCCAACCAAGGCTCCAAGACTAGTAACTCAATCCATTAGCTGTCCATTGGGCTCCAGAGAGTTTTTCTAACCAAGGCTCTAGGAACTAGTAACTCAACCCACAACTAAAGGAACATGAGAACCAACCAGGAAAAAAAAAAAAAACAATGAAAATGAACCTATAACACTATGGTTATCCAGGAAATGCTAAGGCTAGGCAAATTCACTGTCAATCCAGGTAATCCTTCGTGCCAATGATAGATCATGACCAAGAAACCACATGCATACACCATGCATGCCAAAACTAGTGATGAAAACATACATGCAACTCAGTACCTACAATCAAAACCCATTGTAGCAGTTTATCCCAAAGTCCTCTTCGCTTTCCTGCTCTTCCTTTGACTTCTTGCTCCAAATTTCCAAGTATGCCACACCCTCCAAGGGTGCTCCAAGGAAACTTTAAGTATCCAAGAGAGAGAGAGAGAGAGAGAGAGTGATGAGAGCTCCAAAACTACACTGAACAAAAGCCATGAACTGATCCTCATAAGCCTTTTTATTAATGAGGCCTTTATTTTCTTCATTTCCCATATTTTCCTTCATTTTCCTCCTCACATGCAACCTGTGACCTTTCACCTCCCTTTTCTCCTATTTTCCACTATTTTCATAAATAAATGCTAATAAATGCCACTTTCCTTAGCCATAATAAACCATGAGAACACCCACACTAGGATGTTTTTCCCAACATTCAACTTGGAATACGTGTCCCATGAGATTGGTTATTATTTTGCATTTATTAACTTTTATTACATGGAATTTTTACGAGGGTTGTTACATTCAATCTCACTAAAGAATTTGCAGGGAAGAACTATATCCATTGATGTTTTTTCATGTCTATGTTTCTTCAAGCTGATTGTATTAGTTTCATATTTAAACATTGAAAACCTTGGACACCATTGGTTCCAAATGCTTCCAATTTATTCCCATGTTGGTGTGTAAGGCTATAATTGTTAAAGGTTTTCGATCCACCTACCTTTGTTAGATTCTAAACCTTATCCTAAACTTCTTAATTGACATCAATTAAGTTGTTGTTTGTAAGATTAGGTGAACTAGTGTCACTAAAGGACTGAAAACCAAGCCCATATGTAGAGCTAACTCTAGAATGTTGTTGTTGTTGAGATCTTAGAGATTGGTTAGTATGTATAGGTTTTCTAAACAACAAAAAATATGTGATCTTAGACATAGAGTTAGTGGCATTCCTACTGATTTTATTCTCACTTTGTGATGAATTTACCATGGTTAGCAAAAAAGATAGACTATTGTGCACCCTATACCTTTCAAGATGAGAAGTCCTCCTATATTGAGTTCGATAGATACATGTGTGGGCACAACAACTAAATATTGGTGCTTCACATTATCTAAAAACAATTTGGATTGGACATTGTTGTGATGTAGGTCTCATAAACTTATCCCATAAATAGTATCATGCCTAGCTCCTTACATGTCCAGTACATTTTCTGAAACATTGTGCCAAGGATTTATCTTCCCAACACATCATTGGTGAAAGTAGCCATTTGGAATCCCACGATCCCCCTTTGGTCCTTGAGATGAAACTTTAGAGGCTGAGTAGCTTCTTCTTTGTAAGCACAAGGGTGTAATTTGGGTGGAAATCATGTTGGAAACAACCTCAACCATCCAATATCTTACATTTTTTACACTTTGACACTTTGTAACAAATCTAGTTCATCCCATGTTACTTGTTACACAAACTTTATATGCAGAATGAATTGAAACCAATCAATAAGTATGTTAGTATAAGACAAAATTCCCTTGTGGTTTCCCCCATTAACATAAAAATTATGGTATTTTATGGAGTGTTTGGGCACGAGCACTAATAACCATTATGGGATTCTAAACAAGGAGGAGAGGAGATTTTATAGCTGTAAAAACAATTCGAAGCCTTAATGAGATAATCTTATCTCACTATTTTGTCATAGATGCACAAGATTGAAGATAACATAATGGAGTGTTCTCAACAATTATAGCATTTAACAAAGACAAATGAGATGCATGACAAGAGCATGTTCCATCGACATTGGTCTTTCAAGCATAAAATTACACACAGGAATAGAAAGTGCCTCTTTAATGATTTTTATAAACACTAAGCTATCTAAAATAAATGATGCTAAGAGAAGGACAAATAAATAATTTATAATGAGGTTAGCATGAACATTAACTTGGAGAAGGTGTCAGGGAAATTTAGGCCAAATCATGAGGTTTGCATACTCAAAGAAAGAAATGGTGCCATGAACCAACTGATTTTGGAAGATTCCTCCATCTTGAATGCCATCTTGAAACACATGTCTGCAACTCACTACAATCTTGTTCACTAAAAATCTAATCCAAGAGGCCATTAACGTAATCATAGAAATAAACAACAAGGAAATTTCTAGTGGTTTACCCCGTCTTAGCCAATTTTCATAGCTTGCGAGTTGTTCCCATAAATAAAATTTACAATTTTATGTTATGACCATGTGTAACACATGCGAATATCATTTTATTTTATTCTATGTCACCAAGATACCTCGAGAACACACAATTAATTGTTATTTGATTCCAATTTAAACATGACAATGTTGATGGGTACGTGATTGACCATAGTGGTGCGGGGCCTCACATGAAACATATCTAGTGCTTTTTAAGCTTCTAGCTGCAGACATGATGCTAGTTCAAGCTATCAACCTGCTTATTTCCTTTGCTTTCACTCGATCAACTAGTACTCCATATATAATTGTTCTTCATGCCTTTATTTCCTTAGCCACTGGACTAACCCATGTTTGTGGGATGCAACATCTAGAATTGACCAACCTATGCCTTTAAGCATAATGGCCACGAAGTGGCTTCTCTAGATCTCACCTGCAACGGGATAAACCAGAAAGGCTTTACAAATCAACTCAATTCAAGCAGAATGTTGCACGTTGAGGCGTCCGAACTTATCACACTGATAAATTTTGGTAATGATGATGCAAATATGGTATGAAGGCTAAATATGCGGGTGATATCCTTTTGGATTTCAGAGATTATGTTAACATTGAATTGTTTTTAAAAAATGTTAAATGTTTAAACCCCTTTTCACATTGATTTAATGAAGCTTTGTTCTTGTGAATGCTTAATTTACAATTACGAGATTCGGTTGATCGACGTCGGTCCTTTTGCGCTTCATGCTGAGGTGCTTTGTTTGTTATTTTTACAAACTTTAGATTACGATATATTTTTTGTTGTTTTTTCAAGGATAATTTCTAGGCATACATTGATTTCAAGTTGTTTTTTCTCAAGTTTATTTAAATTTTTTGGTTTGTCAATTTCAAATTTATTTAAAATCTCTTGTCCGTGAGAGATTTATTGTGTAAATGATGGAATTTCATAAGCATTTATTGTTTCATTTTCTTTCCACAAACATTAAATTGCATGCAGTTTTTTGAAAAAGGTACTCTTCCTATTGTTTTCTCTATTCATCTAATTTTGCATTTTTGTAAAGATAATCGCAGATTCTAAACTCTTGCGCTAGCTAGGTAATGAGATGGGCTGGAGTTCATCCATAAATTTGTAATTTTAATGTTGTTTTCTTTCACAACGAAATATTTTTCTCATAATTTTTAACTTTCCTTTAAACATTTGATTTTTGAAGTAGAACCTCACTAGCATATTAATAAAATCTCAAAACTTTAGTAGGTTGCTAGCTATTCCTATGTAGTAAACTATGAGCCACATTGATGATATCCCTATATATTGGCTATGCTACTAAATAATATTTCTTGCACACGTACATGCTCATTGAGGCTATAAACTACACTGCTTGTTTTATAATATAAATTGATAGACATACTACTTGTTTTACAATATAGATGGATAGAAATGATGGGAAGGTTTTGAATGCATGGTTTGCAATTTAAGCAGCTAAACTTTTTTTGGAAAACTTTGTTGTATCATCCCATTTGTTGAATTCCTGCCATTGATGATTTGGTTTCAGGTTAGAGATTGGAAGAGTTCCCTCAAATATCATGCATGTTAATGCAATCTACTATGACTGATGTAGTGTACGATGGTTATAGATTGGTCGTGGTCTTTGCAACTGAAGAGGAAACTCTAATGTGTTACTTTATATCACGTATCATGCAGAGAAGGAAAAGCCTTAATGACCATCAATAAAAGGAATACAGTGAAAAGTGTCAATAAGGATCCATTCCTTGATGTTTGAGCCATGATGGAGGTGATAGTGGAAGTTGAGAAGTGGCAGTAGAAGATAATGGCATCCAAAATTTTGCATAAAAGCTATATGCACTGAAGAAAAATATAATATTCCAAACTCCAAAAAACCAAAAAGACAAACAAAGCCGAATTTGCCAAACTTGAACTTTGGATAAAAGTTCAAAAAACAACAAACTAATGCAAAGTTGGATTTCAAGAACGTTGCATAAAAACATATGTTGGATAAAAGTTTCAAAAAGCAACAAAGCAATCCAAAGTTGAATTTCAAACTTTGGATGAAAGTATATGTATGAACTTTGGTTAAAAGCATATGTATCCAGGGAGGCTTGCAATAAGACTCGAAACATGCATAGCCAATGAGAATTGATTGTAAATATATTAAATAATTTTAAATATCAAATTTTGTCAAAAACTTTTGTTAAAATATTTGATATGAAAAAATTCAATACGATTAATGCGGGGTCAAAGCGATATTGATCACTATATACATGTTGTCGGTTACAAGATTTGGTTTTGCATTATTAAAACATGGACATTGTGATGTTAGACCCTTTTTTAATTATAGTTAATTCAAGTATAATTAAATATAATTAAGATTTATATGTAGAAGTACTATTTATTCACTAAAGTTTGAAGGCAAAATTTGCATTATTGAAGTTATAATTAATTCAATTGAAATTTTAAATATCTATAACAAAAATTCATTTATAAAATAATGGATCTGTTGCTTAATTTCAAAATAATAAATAATAATTAATTGTATACCTAATTTGAAATCATGAATTTAGGGTTAACAATATTAATATTCAAAGTCAATTTTTGTTAATTACGCGTTTTGCAAGTCATTTGGGTTCAAACCTCATCAAATATTGAAGGGTGATACACAAGTTTCCAATATAATAAATAAATAAATGGTTTAATAGAAAGAGGAGTTCCAACACTAATCGAACAATAAGCTTTCAACCATGCTTTCAAAAAAATCCTTAAATAGCACATGTGGTTGAATGGCCAATTGGGTTTGAAGACACAAATAACCGAGGAGCCAAGTCTTATATTTAAAAGGAAAAACATTCCAAATATGAGTTTTGAAGTGGTCGACAACAAACTCTTATTGATTTTGAAGTTCATATATAATCAAAAGCATAGCTCCCTAGGATGTGCAAGGCATAAAATATGCACTTCAAATGATGTGAACGAAACAACAACCCTACCACACCCGTGCATAGAGAAAATCCAACAAAATTTTATTGGAATTTAATATTCTTATAATACTTAGTGCAAGATATGATCAAAGAGACTTGCATGCCAAATGTAAAATCAATGTGTAAATATTGGATAAGACTTCCTAGTGGCCATGATGCATCCAATCCTTCATTTATAATCTTTTAAACCATGAACTATTCCCCAATGCATGCTAGAGATTCAAACGTAGCCGAACAAACTCTAAACAGAGTAATCACAAGCCAAGAACAATGAATAATAGAGGGGTCTCAAATTTCCACATGAGGTCGGCCATAATTGTTGTCTCTGAGTCAAACCTTCAACATCAAACAATCACATTGTGAATTGGAATTTATAGTATGGATAACACAACATAAAGTTGAAGCACCCCATAAAAGTAGATGTGTCATACCTTGAAGGCCCATATACAAGTGGGAATATGAGGAACTCTAGAATGAAGAAGTTTAGAACCTCAAACTTGGACCATACCTCTTAATACCTTTGATTTTTCCAAGGCTTCTTCACCTCAAAATCTCATTATGAGTTGTCCCTTTAGATCAAAACTAGGATTCATAATGGCCATGATTTTTCTATGGTTTCTCTACAAAGATCTTAAGCCACAAATGTAATTTCAATTAATAAACTACCATACCATAGTACAACTTATAAATTACTCAATTATAAGTTGAGAACAATGGAGAGCATAGGGCTATTTCACATACTATCCTCAATTTGTATAAGGAGGCAATATAAGCTAGTTAGAGCAAGGGAAGCATATCACTCTTCAACTCATGTTGAGAATCTAAGAATCGAGCCTCCACTAAAGCTCTCAAACCATAATGTTCCAATTGATAGAAAGACATGCCAACAATAACACATAGCCAAGCAATCCTCGATATGTGCATGAAGACAATACAAACCAACTAAAGTAACCTATGCACATTTCCCTTCAAATCGTATTGAGCCACCAAACTCTATAACCACAAAAACATTCCTATTTGACAAAAAGATGAAACAATAATAATTAAAAAAATACAAATACAAAATCAAAACAAGGAAAAACAAAAAAATCCAAATTCAATCCTAATTAGTACACAAAAAAATACAAATCACTCAATAACCATGCACAAGCTTTGCATGGTTTTGCATGGTTTTGATGCTAAAGGCCCTCTACAGCCCAGTATGGGGTAGATCTCAAGTAATCATTGCGATCATTGAGTGGAAGACGGAAAAATTCTATTGTGTGATCATTGCGATTTTTATTAACTTTTCGTTCTTTCTCGGCTAGTAATGGTACCGAGCATATGCATTCTATGGTTTTTCTATGCGCCACAAGTAGGACTGGAATTTGAGGTTTTGTAGAATTCTTGAAAGTGACAGGTAAAAAAAAGGCAAATAACTCTCACCAAATTTTCAGTGGATATGACATTCATCTAAATAGAGTAGTTTCACATTATATGGTTTTTCTATGCACCACAAGCAGGACTAGAATGAGTCCGTTATGGAATGAAGAGTTTCTTTTTGTGGCAGCGAAGCCATTCGAAGATCATTTTATTCTCAAATTATCGGATCGTTTGGGGCCAAATAAGGAAGAAATTATGGGGAAAGTAGTGATTACTCTAAATATCATAGATAAATGATTGGATGATGGAAATCTTGGAGCCGAGTAGAGAGCCGAGTCTGTTGACAAATCTTGCTGGAGCAACGCTGATATCTTAAAGCATAAAGGGCCTCTTTTATGGTATTCATTATTGTGCAACGTAAAGACTTGGAGATAATGGCAAGTGAAGGATCCAAGGAGGAGAGACATGCAAGTCTACTTTGTTTCTTTGCGTAGAAGGCCTGGGCAAATTCACAGCCTCACCACTACCCCTGATTTCAATGAATCCATCCACTTCGAACAGATCGCCTTCTTCCTCTAGAAACCCTACATTTTTTGACTCTTCCCAGAAACCCTACAGCAGAGATTGCAGGTTCTTACAGTGTGGAGGCTTTCGACTGCGCGTCAGTGGGTTGGAACAGATCCTCACAACAATCCTCGCCTCACAGATCCCTGAAACATCTCATATATTATCTCATCGCTGCCAGAACTTGAACTTTAAATCTCGCAAGTCGCAGTTTGAGAGGTGAAAGTCGCAAGTCGCAACTTGCCACAACATAGTCGTAAGTCGCAGGTTGTGAGCGATCACATAGTCGCAATTTGTATTGAGTCACAATTTTGGCTACTTGGGTTGGAATGCGACCTAGTGAGTCGCAGATTGTATTAAGTCGCAACTTGTATTAAGTCGCAATTCGGGCTACTTGGGTTGAAATGTGACCTGGCGAGTCGTAGCTTGTATTAAGTCGACTTGGATCAGTATGGCATTTTTGCGTTCCAAAATAAATTCGGCATTAAAGCTATTCAGTTATGATGATAAAATCAAGATCTAGCAACCACCGTATTATTTTAATTTCAGGGAACTATTAAAAGGGGACGAACGCGAGACTGCCCATATTATGTCGCTCTCGGGAGCAAAAGAGAGGCTTCGACTCTTCAGAGCCAATCTCCTTGAAAAGGGAAACTTCAATGATGCAGTTGAGGGAAAATTTCTTGTGGATCAAATCTGGAGCAATCACGGGTTCCTATAACGTAAAGACCGAGACTCTTGAAGTAGCGAAGAGTATCTTGTAATAAAGAGCTGAATTCTACGTGGCTGAGTGTGAGTTTCTTTGAGAAATCCATCTGAAATATTTTCCTGAGGCAATGAAAACCATAACAAACCAGATTTCTAGAGATTTTGTGCATGGGATTGAGACAAATCAGGCCACTTCTGAGCAACCGAATCTAGTAGTTGAGGCAAGAAAGAGTGACAGGAGGATCTCGCATGGTTGAGAAGTGAATATCCGTGAGGTCACATAGTCGTTGGAGAGGATATGTCGCACTAATCGTTGACTCCCTCAGGCTATATTTTGCGACCCAGCGACTTGGCGAGGTTGCACAGTCGCTGAAAAGGATGGGTCGCACCACTAGTTGACTCCTTCAGGTGCGATGTCGCAACCTGGCGACTGAAAAAGGTCGCATAGTTGCAGTGGGGAAAGATTCATGTTTTTTGACCATATTCTTGTGGTTGCGAAAAGTGACTTGGCGACCTCAAAGAATATTGTGACCTACGGAAGTCGCGTCAAGCAATTTTTCAACTTAGAACGTTGAATCTGCCGAAGTGATCTTGTTCGAGTCATATTCATCAGTGATTTGTATAGTCGGTGCTTTACCTAATCTAGCCAGTTTCTGCGCATTATTTTCTTGGCGTCAATCAGTCACACTAGTACATTTGGTGGAAATTCTGACACTTGGTTCCGACACTTTTGACCAAATGTCGAAAATTTCCCCAAAATTTTTCAACTTTTTCAAATCCCGCCCAAAACTGTTTCTATACTGACGTTTAGAGACAAGTGTCGCAATACCGACACTTAGACAAAGTGTTGCAATTGCGACGTATGGATGAATTCGTCGCAATACCGACACTATGCCCCAAAGCGTCGCTATTGCGACGGCTTCATCCAAACGTCACAATTGCGACCATTAGTCTAAGTGTCGCAATTGCGACGTTTAGAGGAAGTTGTCGCAATAGCAACGTTTTGGGGCATAGTGTCGCAATTGCGACGTTTCCTCCAAACGTCGCAATTACGACACTATGCCCCAAAGCGTCGCTATTGCGAAGACTTCCTCCAAATAAAAATGATTTGAAATGCAAAAATCAAATGTAAATAAAAATGATTTTATTAAAAACTACATGTGCATTTTCCCTCAGCATTCACCCTCGGCTCTTGCAGAACAACATTCACCCTCAGCATTCACCCTCGGCTCTTACAGAACAGCATTCACCCTCAGCATTCGCAGAATAGCATTTGCCCTCAGCTTTTGCCCTCAGCATTCGCAGAACAACATTCACCCTCAGCTCTTGCAGAACAGCATTCGCCCTTAGCTCTTGCAAAATGGTAAGTTCTTACTGTAGGCCCTTCCTCCTATAGTAGGGTTGACCAGCCTATTTGGGTTTTTTTTGGTCAATTCCATTAGATTGTGTTAGGCTATAGGGTTCTCTCTAGATGTCTTCCAGTGTTCTTTCATATGAGTTCCAAAGAGGATGTGTAAGATGTGTTTGCGCTTGCATGAATTTGACTCCACCAGTTTCATGAAGTTTAAGCTATGGATTTTAGTTCGACAAACTCATACAAGTGCACAAGTTTGGAGTATCAAGAAATTTGAGGCTAAGGTACTGAGTAAAATAAGAAACACATTGATATGAGTTCATCCAATTGAAGATGGGATAGATCAACTGTTTCACACTGTGAAATGTACTACAGATGCAGATCTAAAAAAATCTACAACTTTATAATTCATATTACAGGTGCAGATCCAAAAAAATTGAAATTATATAACTCGAGAATTGCCAGATTACAAAGATTTGGGCAATTTTAAAATAGAATCAGCAACTAGTCGATTAGATGGCTCGATCACTACCAGCAAAGAACAAAGATTCAAAACTAGATCCATAATGGTTGAAAGAAACTATATGCGCACTTGTATGGCTCAAAGAAAACTCCAAATTTATATGGTTATCTGGGCAATTTTACATTGAAGAGCCCTTTTAAATCAAAAATTGAAAACTCATTTTCTTTAAGATCTACAAACATTTGTAGAATTTACAACAAATATTTCACAGATCTACAAAGATTTTCAATGAATTTTAGATCTAGAGTATATTACAACAGATCTAGGGTTCTTTCAGGTATCTTCCAGTGTTGAATTTTTTTCCCACAAAACAGAGTCCAGGTGGGGATAACAAGACAACTTATGAAACAATCTATGTGGATAAATGTGTCTTATCTCCTTCACCAGTCATGCATGCTTTATTTACCACGAACACCTCTGATTTGATATTCATTCGTTGCTTCATCCATTTCACTTAGAAAAAGGATAAGGCTATCCCATGAAGTGCACCCTTTTGGTGTCTAAAACTAACCCAAAGTCCACCCTTATAACCTACCAGCATGTGCTCTATATGCTGCTGTCCAGCAACTACAGACACATTAGATGAAGAATTTGAGGATGGATCAATAGAAGAGTTCACAAAAGCACATAAAGGAGAGCCCTGTGCTGGGCATAATTAAAAGCAATAACAATCTATAAAGCTACACTCCTCAGAGGAACCATGGAGTGAAGAGTCAAAGACAAGCGAACCATTAGCTAAGGTTGTTGTAAGGTTTTTGTATATTGTTTGGCAAGGAGATTAGAATGCCTTTGTCAAAGTAAAACCTGTAGGCATTTTACATATCAGGAGTTGCAATTTGCTACTTCTGGTTTTTCAACAGGTTGCATTTCTAGATTTCCTCTTGAAGTTTTTCATTTATGTGCTTCTGTTTTGAATGGGAAATTTCCCTTAAAATGTTTGTTAACCTTGTGAACTCAATTCAGTTATGCAACATCCTTGTTCTTGCAGGGAATTTTATAGGAAGAGGAGGCTGCAATCAGCCTCTCTGCAAATTGAATCACTAGAAATATTAACTTGATTGAGTTAAATTATATTAGCAATGTTGTAATTTAGTAATATGGATTTTCATCTTACAGGGCACTGGGTTCTGTTGGGAACATATTTTCCACAAACGAAAAGGAAGTTGCTTCACTTTTTGGACCTAGATCACCATTGGAGATAATCGAGCGTATTGCAGAACTTGGAGCTGAGGTTTTGCTTCTAGTATATATTAAAATTATGTTGTCATCTATTAGTTTTTTTGAGCTGCTGCAAACTCTCTAGAATTGAAATGGGAGGCCGAATCCTCCACATAACACCCCAATTGGGGGCATTTGATATGTATGTTTCAGTTTAGCAAACAACGTTAAAAAAAATTAAAAAATTCTGAAAGATATTTTTACAAATGTCATGAACCTTGCGATTTGGTTGGTAATGATCAAGTTTGTCTTCAAAATTTGGCAAATTTGATTTGCTAATATGCTTGAGATTCCTTTGTCCCACAAACAAATTTGATTTGCTAATATGCTTGAGATTCCGAAGAAAATGTGTGCCTAATATGGCCGGAAAATTCTAAATAATTCTATAGTTTGATTTTTGCTCGTCTTTAGTTCCTGTCCACCAAGTTCAACAAATAATTTCTTATTGGGGTTAGAAAATAAATCGAGCTCAATTTCCAATATTCAATACAATTCGTTAGACAAATATAGTATAGATAGCATTTTGAGACACTCACTAGTATGTTTCTCGCACCATACCATTTGAATCTTCCACCTAACCTAAATATTAATGATCTTAAATTTGCAGAAAATGGGGGAGGATTTAGCTCATTACCAAAGTGTCGATACCCTGATCAATATGACTGCATATTCCCAAATCCTTTATAAGATTCCAATTTGTGGCTACGAGAACGGAGTTGTACAAGAAACAAATGCATGGCATCAGAGATTTACACCAACCAGCATTATAGTGGATATGGTAAAATGAATTCATCATTCGAATAAGTGTCTAAAAAATGGTTTCTTCCCTTCAGATGTCAATCTTTGGGTTGATATTCAACCCATAACTAAATCCAAAAGAGGAAAGGAAAATTCCCTTGTTATACCTCTACCAGTGTATGTCGCAAAAACGTATGGAGATCACTACAGAGATTTAAAAAACCAATGAAATTTGTCAATTAACGCATCAAAAACGAATATGAGTCTTGAGCTTCCTCCATTTTATCTTATACAAGGGGAGGTCCAACTAACCATTTTCATCCCTCGGCCCATCATCCTTGCAAATTTTGGCGCCCAACACCTATGACTTGCGACTATGTTTAAATTCTAAGTTGGAAATAACCCTAATTGCACCTCACTATTTTCATCCCTCCACCCATCACCTTCGCAAATTTGGGGCACAACCTCTTTGACTTTAGATTATGTTTAAATTCTTAGTTGGAAATAGTCCTAATTAGATTTAGATTAGGGCTATAGAACGAGATATTCTCCCAAATTCGAGGGGAAATATATTGACAGCATGCAAGGATTCAATTATGATGTCCAGAGAACAAACCGTTGGTTCTAACAACTAGTAACACATCGAGTGACAAATCATTTCTACATTAAGGTTAGAGATTTGTCGACTCAGTGAACGTGTAGGACTAATATCCCTACCTAGCCTATTGTTCTTTAGAGTCCATTGTTTAGCAAGCCCCTAAGGTGAGCTCAAGGCTGCTTTGCAGTTTGCACATATCTGAAATCTTCTAAAGTCTGTAGGTATTTCATTTTACTGGCTTCCTCCATTTAAATGCCCCCTTGATGCACTAGCTTGCCTCTTACCTACTAGGCAAGAGTTGAACAACATCATCCACATAAGACAAATGCAAGCAATTCAGACAGATCACTTGACAAACCCGCAAGCAAGATGGCTTCCTATCTTGATGCAGTTTAGAGACAGGCTCATTGTCCAACCTTCCTACACATCATCATTAGACATGTGTTCTTCATATTTCTTTGAACCAATTCTATTGAAAGTCTTCATTACTCTATTTTCATTCTAGTTTGAACTGAGATGACATCCTTCATACTCTCATCTAGTACTTAATATGGTATTCTTGGTCTTCAAGCTCCATACTTGCATAGTCCAGACTCCATCCTAGAACTCCATTTGCTTTTTCCAAGTTTTCTTCATACTTGGGTCAATGTTCTTCTCCCTTATGGTTTTTCAAAGGTCCTTCAAGCCGAGACATAGGTTTTAGATGGATCAAGAATTCTATTTCTTGGCATATGACAGAATACTAGCTACTCTTGCATGTATTATTACTCTTACTATATGGCAGACTGGAGAGTCACAAGTACAAAAAGGTGTGTAAATCAATCAAGGCACATGCACATGTTATTATGGGTGTAAATAAACAAGTGTTTCATTGGTATGGTATAAATAAACAAGTGTTGTCAAGTGTAAACAAGTGGTGTATATATATTTCTTGTAAAATAATTTATGCAAGAGAAGTACTTGTTGCAGTGTCTTTGTTGAGTTTAATTTGTGCACAGTCCTTCTTGAAGAACTGTAATAGTGAATGAGAAGGCCAATTGGTGTCACAAGAAGCAAAATATTAGACATATGCAGGCTTGTGACACGACGCGACACAACATCATTCACATTGCACAACAGTTTGTATTCAAGAACCCTCCGAAAGATATCCATTGCTCTGCTGTTTATGGAGTTCATAAATATAGGCACATAACACGTTGAGTTTTAGCATTCAGATAAGAAGTTGAATTGAGATCAAGATCTCCTAACTGGAGAGGCATGTAGTGTGTCACCATTCTTTACTGACATTTTTATTGGATGTATGTCATCATAATAGTTATTTGAAATTTTTGCAGTATTGGGTGTTGAACTGTAGGATGTGATGTTTTGTCTTTCTATGGAATATTGGTTGGGACATATTCCATATAGTGGCTGATTCCAAGGAAAGTTGACCCAACTCTCTACAGGTGAATCTGGTTGAGTTCCTCTAGTTTTCGGGGTTGAATCCCTTGATAAGATGGGGGCTTATCTTGGGGGCTTACCCAGTAATTACACAATTATTCAATGAGTTCTGATTTCAGGTTGAAACACTTGGGTTTCCCAGATGAAGCCAATGTAATTGCAGCGTTATATATTATATTGTGTGAGATGACTAAGAAGTATCATATTTACTGTAATCAGGCTTGAGCACAAGAGAGTTGTTCATGGAAATGTGAATGTAAAGATACAGGATGGGAATAAAACTCAACCCATATATTATCAGTTAAATCATAGTCACCAAAAGCTACTTTCACATTGCACAACAATTTGTATTCAAGAACCCTCCCAAAGATATCCATTGCTCTGTTGTTTATGGAGTTCATAAATATAGGCACATAACATGTTGAGTTTTAGCATTCAGATAAGAAGTTGAATTGAGATCAAGATCTCCTAACTGGAGAGGCACGTAGTGTGCCACTATTCTTCACTGACATTTTTATTGGATATATGTCATCATAATAGTTATTTGAACTTTTTTCAGTATTGGGTGTTGAACTGTAGGATGTGATGTTTTGTCTTTCTATGGAATATTGGTTTGGACATATTCCATATAGTGGCTAATTCCAAGGAAATTCGACCCAACTCTCTACAGGTGAATCTGGTTGAGTTCCTCTAGATTTTGGGGTTGAATCCCTTGATAAGATGGGGGCTTATCTTTAAACTTCTCCTGGGACAAGTTCTGAAGCCGGTTGAAGACAAGTTACTGGGTTTTTGGAGCCATAATCCTTGCTAGAACAATGTTGAGCATGTGAATGTGGATGGGAGAAAATTTCTGGGTAGTAAAGGGTAAGCGCACCACTGTTTGAAGAGCATTTTCCTCAACTAGAAGTCATGGAATGTTTCAGACTGCTCGTGGGAATTATCTCTGTGCCTGAATACAGACATTCTCCTTACCTATGCATATTATTCTACTCCTGGGACTGTGTTTTCTGTAAAATTGTGGGAGTATCACTCTAAGTGGCTCGTATCAGCCGTTACTTGCTGATCTGGTTTTATAACAGTAGTCGAAAATCTGAACTAGAGGCTCTCTATTAGGATAATGTATCTTTGCTTCACGTGAGGGTGAAATTTCTCAAGGAAACAACATTATAACCTCTGCGGAGGCCAATATATACTAGGTTACTCTTATATCTCTGTTGTGTATTTACTTTCATGAAAAATGATGGCCTGTAGTGTCCAATGCAGTCTATGATATGAGTTTATTAATGTTTTTATAAAGTTATGAATGGTGAAATGAAAAATCAGCAGTTTTCTTGAGACTGGTTCCTTTATATGTGCTTCACAATATACTTTCATTTGACACCAGAGACTATTTCACCTACATAAATGTTCAGTTTAAATATTGGGAAAACAAGTATCATTTAAAACTCAAATTAAAACTCTGAAAAATCATTAAAAACCCACAGTACTGTAAGGTGGAATCTTGCAGGTGAATTAAATTGTCGTGAGAAAATAGATCTGTATAATAAATTACGGTAAGAAGATGCGGTGATTTTCATTTTGGAATGGAATTACGGTAATGAAAAATAGAAATTACGGTAATTTTCATTGTTATTCATTGTTAAATTGTAATATATATATATATATATATATATATATATATATATATATATATATATATATATATTAAATAAACAAAGTTTTCTGCAGACACCCCACTTTGAAAACGCCGGTTTCATATCACTAGCATCTTGCCTTCAAAATATCCAAAAACGCTTATTTTGCAACGCAGTGGGACAAGTAGCTTATTTTTTTTTTGGAGACGCCACAAGAATATCGTCTTGTGACTACCATACAAAACGTCAGTATTACACACCTGCTAAAAGCACTCAGTTACAGAGTATTGAAAGACAAGTCAAAGCATTTATCAAAATACACAGACGATAGAAAAGCGTCAGTATTATGACACTTTGGAAAACGCTGAAGAGCGATAAAGCAGTTAGAAAACATTGGAAAAGGTGCTTAAGATGAAGTACACTTTGGCAAAGTGTTGGAATTGCGACATAATGTCTAGCCAAGTTTTGTCCAACCTTTAACTGTCGCTCTTGCGACGACTATGTGTCGGAATAGCGACGAAGTGGCTGTCAGAAATTGAGCCAAATTTTCTAGTGTCAAGAAAATGCATATCTCACGAATGTGATTTAGATGAGGATCTTGTGATATAGCTTGGAGGTCCAGATAAAATATTAAATTTCCAACGTCGTTGCTTGCCTCTCCGTTATACTGTGGGAGAAATCACATTCCGAGGAGTAGCTATAGTGTATCGTATTTGTCTCCATGAATATATTGTAAGCCAAGGTAGAGAGAGTGGATTTTGATGCCTGTTCACTACCAAGAAGCCGAAGGCCAAGATTTAAAGCCTCACCACGACCCGTGATTGTGAACAGAGAACGAGACCATGAGTGCTGAAATCAATAGAGCTGATAAGACAGAGGATCGGGGAAGTAATAGTCAAGGTATATATACGAATCAAGAACATCCTCACATAGATGCACAACAGGGATTACACCAGAGAAAGAACTCTTACAAAGACAGATGTTATAAACCTGCCACCTCTGTAAAAAAAAACTTTTTGGAACACAATGATCTCTGGAATAGAGTGGCAAGATTGCAGAAACGAGCTTTGATTGGCAGGTGGCTATTTCTAGAGGATATTTCTGTAGATATGACTGAATGGGTTAATTCAAACTGGACAACAATACTGGGATACACTCCCAAAGTAAGCAGAATGATGGGGAACTAGTTTAGTGTGCATTTCCTGCATGAAGAGGATTGCAAAAAGATCGTGAATCGAACTTGGGTTAAAGGAAGAAGCTTCATTCAATTGCTCCCATGGTATTTGGGATTTAACCCTGTTATAGATGCTCTGAAGAGAAATTGTATTTGGGTAAAACTACCAGGCTTGCCGCTCGAATTCTGGACTTTAAAGACCTTACAAGCTATTGGAAACTCGATTGGGATAACAAAGTATCTGGACCCCCAATGTATTAGCTCAGTGGACAAGCGAATTGCTTGGATATTAGTTGAAGTCACTCTGCAAGGAGGATTTCCTTCTGATGTGGATCTCATTTGGGGACAACGAACCCATCGCCAGAGAATAGACTACTAGGTCATCCCATTTAGATGTCTAATTTGCCATCACACAGGTCATCTACAAAAAACTTGTCTAATGCGTTACTGGAGAAGGGATCGTTGCAGAGAAGGCAGACACCTCACAAGATGGAAAAAACAACAAAAAGGAAATGGCTCTGATTATGGTAAGACAACTCCCCTTTCCAACAACTCTGCTAAATCAAACTCATCTGATTTTCACTCTACTTCTCAAAAGATTAATAAGACCAGGAATAAATCTGATAACCTGGACATTTCTCTCTCTAAAAAATCATCTTCATCTCATAAGTCCATCCCACCACACTATGAAATTCCACTTGATGAACTGCAGGGAGCTATAATATCAGATCTTCACACCTCGCCATGGCATCTGCTCACATCCGAACCGTTAGAGGTGTCTCCTTCTATGCCACCACTTGAACAGGCCTCTCCAACTTCTCCAATTGAACAGATTCCACCACTTTGTCCAGAATCACCTAAAAATATTATACCGATTCCTCCACTTTGTCCAGAATCACCTAAAAATATTGTTGACAACGACTTAGAGGTAATTCTACACAACCCTTTGCTAGATTTAGCAACACTCACAGTATATGGAAAACCATCTACTTCTTCTGGTCTACACATTTCTCCAGAATCGGCTAAAAATATTACTGTTCAAAAAACCTCCAAAAATGGGTCCAGACATTTTAGGGGTCGAATGAAAACAAAGTCATTGTTTTAGGGTGAATTGATTGACCTACATGATGTGCCAATTGTGTCATCAGCTGATCTTCGGGGCCTTAGAGCGGGCATCCCCAATACATATCAAATATGATGACTATATTATCCTTAAATATCAGAGGGGTAGGCGGATCCTCAAAAAAACTCTGCCTGAATAAAATGTTCTCTGATTTTCTGCCTTCGATGATTCTTCTCCAGGAGAATTTATGTAGTAGGACCATTGAAATAGATGTAATTCTTAAGATTAGACCAAACTGGAACGCTGTGGGGGTGGACGCGGAATACAGGGCAGGGGGATTAATAGTAGCATGGGATCCTTCCATTTTTAGCCTTAAAGCTTACAAGTTTTTTAGAGGCATTCTACTCTATGGAAACATCAGAGGGTTGGGGGAAAATTTCATATTGTTAATCAATATGCTCCATGTAGAAATCGAGCCTCCTTCTGGGATCGAATGGATCAATCCGGTATATTGAATATCAAATATATAATGATTATCGAGGACTATACTGCTTCTCTCTCGGTGGATGAGTCCTGGGGTGACAGGGCACGGAGGGATCCTTTGGCTGATAAGATTGGAAAAATATTATTGGATTCGGGCTTCATTGACATCAAGCCATCTCCTCTTGTCCCTACATGGACGAATAGACGCAGTGGTCACAATTTCATCGGCAAACGTCTTAACCGAATTATGATGAAGGTTCCTCTCAATAAAATGCTGGGAAATGTTAGAACAACGGTTTTCCCTTCATGCTCATCTGATCATATGACTATCTCATTAACGTGGAAACGAGAGGAAAGGACGAGTGGAATCCCCTCTAAATTCGACAGAATTTAGTTACAAGATCCAACATTCAATAAACTGGTGATCGAATTTTGGAATCAGGAGGATAATGTCTCCGGTGTTGATGGATGGAGAAAATTCACAGATAAGCTGCACAGACTAAAATCTATTGTAAAGACTTGGCAGAAGGATAAGAAATCTAGTCTTGATAAAGAGCTCAGGGACATTGAAAATAAAACACAACAAATATTTAAACAAATGAAAGATTCGACACCTAATTCTTTAACATTTTTCACTCTCAAAATGCCGGAGACAAGAAAGATTGAAATACTAAGGATACAAGAAACAACATGGAAATTAAAAAGCAGAGTGCAATGGCTGAAAGAGGGCGACCTTAATACTAAGTTTTTTCACAATTGTGCCAACAGATGCAGGAACAAAAACTCTATCTGGAATATTAAGGCGGCTGATGGCTCGATGAAGTATACAAATTCTGAAATACAGATCGAGGCATTCAAATATTTCTCTGACTTTTATAAGGTTGATAATGAGATTGACTCGCTAAATCAAACATGGTTTTTACAACACTTACCAATTATGTTTGACCAGGAAGCAAATGAAATCTTGGAAGTAGAGATAACCAAGAAAGAGATTGAATCAGCTCTAAAGGATTTCGCCCAGGACAAAAGTATTGGCTCGGACGGCTGGCCAGCCGAATTTTACTCCCACTTCTATGATTTAATGGCAGATGAGATCCTCAAGGTGGCTGAACATATTAGAGTAATGGGTCTTGTTCCTGTTGATATGAATTCAACTTTTCTAACTATCATTGCAAAATCATCTTCCCCTTAATAGTTCTCAGACTATAGGCCTATTGCACTTTGTAATGTAATATACAAGCTAAATTCTAAAATAATCGCAAACAGAATCCGAGCAACCTTATCGTCTAGGATTTCAAAAGAGCAATTTGGATTTCTGGGGGGGAGGTCCATACATGACGCAATCGTGATTGCTTAGGAGGCTCTTCATTCGATACACGCAAAAAAATCTGAGGCAATCATCATGAAGATTGATATTAAGAAGGCATTCGACTCTGTTGATTGGTCCTTTATTCGACTTATTCTCCTCAAGATCGGTTTCTCAATGAGGTCTCTCAGGTGGGTTATGGCCTGTATCACCTCTGTGCAATATGTAGTCCTCATAAATGGTATTCCGACAACATTCTTTGGAGCTAATAGGGGTCTGAGGCAGGGATGTTCATTATCCCCCCTCATTTTTATTCTAATCATGGACTGCTTCAGCAATGTTATGAAGATGGCAGAGGAACAAAGCTACTTTAAAGGTCTACCTTTCTCCCCTTCGGTAACTGTCACACACTCATTATTTGCTGATGATTTATTGGTATTCGTTATGCTCAACAAAAATCAGTGGTTTTACTTGCACTATATCCTCATCCGATTTCGGCATGCCTCTAGGCTTTGCATCAATAATGACAAATCCCTTCTTATATACAACGAGGGTGACATGGAGGAAATAAAATTCATAGCATCTTTTATGGGAACAAACAGTCGCCATATTTCTAAGGGACTCACATACCTAGGATTTAGACTGAAGGCATGCTCTTATACTACTGCTGACTGGATCTGGCTTGTCAAAAAGTTCAGCAACAAGATAAACAAGTGGCAAAACAGATCACTTTCGATGGTAGGTAGATACATATTGATAATGGTTGTTCTGTCACAATATGTTGTCTACTGGTCGCACCTTTATTTCCTCCCGGCATACACAATAAAAAAAATCAATTCTATGATTGCAAACTTCCTATGGGGTTCATATCCTAATCACACCAACATACATCTTTGCAAATTGAGTGAAATATCGATTCCGAAAAGAAATGGAGGTTGGGGATTACTAAACATTAGATCTTTCGCCAATGCTTTATTGATAAAATCCCTTTGGCGCACTCTTAATTGTGATGGAAAATGGTCGAGCATCATAATAATTAAATACATACAGAGTGACCCATTAAAGCTTCTTTATTCGGGTGGATCTATCAAGGCATGTCGGGCATTTGCAATTTGGATCAGTTTTTGCAAGATCATGCCCTTGCTGAATCAAAGACTTGCATGGAAATTTGGGAATGGGCGTAATATTTTCATTGGGATTGACAAGATATTTTCATCCTATAAACAATATCATATAGATGAAAACTTATTACACAGATTACAGCAGACGGGCATATTTACTTTATCGGACCTTATCCTCTGCTGGTCCCTTGATGCTCCCATTTGGAAATCCGCTGACAGGCTGGGCATATATGGAATTGATTTACTGGTATGGAACGAGTATAAAAAATTTCTACAAGGACTGGGACTATCGTATAACAGAAATGGTGACTAACTGAATTGGAACGGAAGAACATCTGGATCGGGCTTAATTATGAAGGACATTTATGAAAATCTCATTCAGCCAAATCCTTCTGTTGCGTCGTCTCCCTTCTACTTTGCCTGGCACCTAAATATTCCAAACAAGATTGTATTATTTACCTGCCTATTATGGAAAAATAAAATATTGACTTGGGATGTTTTATGTAGGCGAGGCTTTATGGGTCCTGGAAGATGCCCCTTCTGTCGATTGCAGGAAGAAACCTCATCACATCTCTTTTTTACTTGCCCTTTCAGCCTTTCGATTTGGATGCATTTCTCAAGTGTTATTCGCAATTCATCTTGGCAGCCTTCTGATTGTATACAATCTATTACATCATGGGCTGGAGTCACATATCCATTAAACATTACACCTTTCTATGTTATATGGGAAATATGGATTGCCAGAAATCGATGTATTTTTGAAGATTCCCCTCCTCACTCTGCCTTGATCATTAAAGATATCTCGACTTGGATCAATATAAATTCATGCATCGTCTCGGATATAAAAGATCATTCTGGACGAATTAGACCTCATCAGATCATTCTCCCAACATTATTTTTCGATGGTGCATGCATCAATGGAATATGCGGCTGCGGGGCTTGGATTCGTCTTCACAACAACGACCACTATCAAATCTATTGGAACGGGGGCTCTGGCTCAAACAACAAGGCTGAATTATGGCACTCTAGGGAGGTCTGTACATTACATATAATCTAAAACTCTCAGACATCTATATATATGGAGAATCGAAGATTACTATAGATGGGATCAATGATCGTTGTAATATGCAAATCCATCGCTGTTTTGGTTGGATTCAGAGAATTAGAAACATTCTACAGAAATTTCAGTCATATGGTATTGAACACATCTATAGAGATTTGAATACTAGAGTTTATAAGTTATCGAAGAAAGGACTGGACAGTCCTTCTAGAGAGTTTCATATTCATCTCTACAGGGGTTCCCTTTGCCTCGACACTCGGATACTCCCTATTCCTTAACAGTCGACAGATGATGAGGACCTTCTTATGAAAGCGAGCCTGTTTTCTAATTTGTTTCTTCGATGTTGGGTGCAAGCAAGCCTTCTTTTGCAAGCGAGGCTGCTGGTGGCTTCTTGGCATTGACTCTGCTCTTGGTGTTGCTTCATCAGACATGATTCATTCTGAATCTCGTATTTTCCTTCATTTAGGCATCTCAGAGACCAGTCTCAAAGATCACTCAGTATATGAGTTTTAGCTGTTTCTTGTATTATGAGGCATTAAATTCCAGTAATACGCAATTCACAGTGAAATGCTATTATTTATTATAGTAATGGGAGGAGCTATATAAGCAGAGTTCTGACAACAAATAGGGCTATCTACACATAAATTAGGGCAATAATTAGGGAATTTTTTTTTATGTTGTAGCCGAGCTCTTGTTTTTGGGTTTCTCGTCTCATTCTAGTTCTTGAAATGGTGCCTCCTGCCCAGATGTTCAAGAACAGATAGCAAGAATATGCACAGAAGAACTCTTTTCCATTTCCTGTCTATGAAGTTGTAAATAAGCGCAAAGATCACCTTCCGCAATTCAAGTACACTGTAATAATCAATGGGGCAAAGTATGAATCCCCTCTTGGTTTCACCAATAAGAAGGTATCACAGAATGCTGTAGCAAAGGCAACTGTCGATGATTTGGAAATGCAATGGGTTGATTGATGAGTTCAAAGTAAGTTTCACTTCTACCCAATTGCCCAAAATCTTTTCAAATGTTGGTTTTGCTTTCTATTTTACATTTCTTTTTCTGTGTCGAGTCTGTTTGCAATTTTAATGATTTTGATTGAATATGGTGGAGTATGTTATAAAATTACTTTTATTTTATCTGCTAACAACCAAACATGAGAAAAGACGGCCTAAAGGTGTCCTTGCAAAACTTGTTTCAAGGAAGAAAATGTCGCCTTCCAATTATCGTTTTACAAGAAATTTTACAGCAACTGTGGTTGTTAATGGGGTTTCCTATACTGGAGGTCCTTCAAACAATCAAAAGGATGCTCAAAACAAGGTTGCATTTGAAGCACTTCAGGCAATCAACCCTAAGGCTGCATTTGAAGCAGTTCAGGCAATCGACCCCCAAAATTGTGAGTTTTAGTGTGGATGGAAAACTAACTATTTGCATTCTCGTTAGCTATCCTCATGTAACTTTTAATATCCTTACATTTCTTTTGCTCTCAACGATGCTTATTTTTACTGATCCTGCGACTGTTCCATTGGAATCTCATGTGAGGTAATTCATTATCCCATGTTGAAGTTATTGCAAATAATTATTCTAAACAACCAACTGCTCAAGCTTATAACTTGGCATCTGATAATAAACTATTAGAAGGGATTGAATCTCAATTGGCAGGAAATGGTCTAGAAAATTTAATTATCAATGGTGCACCTACTCCTGAAAAGGACTAAGAGAAGACAGATGTGGAGAATGCATGTGCAGTTGGACAATGTATAGAAAAGACAAAGGTGAAGGATGCCCATGAAGCCAAATGGGGTATGCCAGATATAAATGATGGAAATTCAATGGCCACCCCACAACCTCATAACCATATTCAACATGATCCTTTGTCTGCACAACAAGAGAATTTGAAAAAGGAGAGAGAGGATACCTATTGAGATAAAGAACATGGATATAAGGGGATGCAACAAATCAGTCAGGAGCTCGATCTAACTGAATCCATCAACAAGAGGAGTAGAAGTGAATTTGAGAATGTTGAACAAATTTCTCAAAAAAAGAAAAAAAAACAGAACATAGACTAATAACACAACTTGACAAAGCCTATAGTGTGTATTGTCTCACTCTGGTATGAGACAGTGAAAACTTTCATATTTCCAAATCATTGATTTTTGTCTCAATTCTTGAGCTATTTCGTTTTATTCATTTTAGGATAGAAGGACATTTAATCAGATTTATTATTATATTTATAGGACTCAAATTTCTCAGAAACCTCATCATCTTGAAGTTGGAACCAAACTCTTTATGGCGGTTTCTCTTGCTAAATAAATAATGAGTGACTATCATATATTTCCTTGTTTTGCAATGACCTAAGGAAAGTTTGTATAAAATAATGCAAAATCCGAAGGTCATTTTGCAACAACCTGTCATGTGATTTGGCTTGGTAACAATGATATGAAGAGTAGCTATTGAATAACATTTTTTTTCTTGGTTCTATGATTTTTTTGTTTGAAGAGTTGTGAACTATGGAATTTTCTGTTGGAGGTTTTGTTAATCAACTAACTCGAATAAAGAATATTGACTTGTTGTTTTGTTTAATACCTACGTTTGAATTTCAAATTAGAAATTGGGTTCCTGCTCATTTATTTTCTTCTTGAAGCATATAGTCCTAGATCTAATGGGGTGTACCATGGCATATTCGGTTGAATAGACCTAAACAATACAAAAATTAGGAACGTTGATTTGTTCTTCAAATAATTCGCTATAATTCAATTTGTTTGGCATGTGTTCCATGGTGCAACATTTTCCAAGAAGATCTAGTCTTTTGAAATAGTAAAGATGCATAATCTCAGCCTCTGTCATGGAGATCAACTTATTCTCAAGAACAAGAAGCTGATGCAGAGCCCCGTGATACCATATTTGACGTTCGACTATGCTTATCTGAGAGGATTGGTCGCTGGAATTTTGTCTATTCTCCAACATGCTGCTTGTCCCTAGAATGTTGTTTGTTGCTCCAGTTTTTTGTAATTGTATAAAGAATATGATGTTTACATATTACTTTGCACTTGGCTTGTACATTCCGCTGCTTGGCCCGTACATCCTAGAAGGAGACTTACAAAATTTTGTCATAGCCCTATGATACCTTATCTGACGCTGGACTATGCTTATTTGAGAGGATTGGTAGCTAGAATTTTGTCTATTCTCCAACATGCTGCTTGTCCCTAGAATTTTGTTTGTTGCTCCAGTTTTTTGTAGTTGCATAAAGAATATGATTTTTACACATTACTTTGCACTTGGCTTGTACATTCTACTGCTTGGCCCGTACATCTTGGAAGGAAACTTACAAAGTTTTGTTGCCTGCTGCTTTGCCTATATATTCTGCGAGGAAACCTAAAGGATGTATAATGCTTGACATTCAATACTATAGTATTTTATTAGTTGTTTTACTTTTCCGATGAGATCTCTGTCTTCATAATTTTTTAGTTTAATTAAGCTAAGATGACATTCAACAATACAATATTTTATTAACTGTTTTATTTTTGTAATGAAATATGTTTTTATTATTTTTTAGTTTAATTAACCTATATTTAAGTTAAGTGACAGGTACTAGCTACTACATAGCCCTTGTCATTATTTTTTTTGTACGAGGAGAATTAGTAGATCCGTCACTTGTCGTTATCAAGGAGATTTAAGGTTGAATGGGAGTCACTACCTCTATACTCCTAAACCTAATACAATCCCCCCAAATTCACTAAATAAATTAAGCTAATTTTGAAAATAGGCAAGACTCCAATATTAGACAATTAAGAAAAAACTTTCAGCAATAATCACATAAGAGAAGTTTCGAACAACACTTGATGGTTCGAAACACGTCGACAAAACTTCTCTTATGTGATTATTGCCGATTTTTTTTCTTAATTGTAAAATATGAATCATATAAGCCTAAATTCAGAAACTCCATTATTAATTAACAAATACTTTTCAATATTAATCATTTAGTCTACCCAATAAACTAACATATAAACCGACATAGTTAACCCAAACTCAAACTTCAACCAAAAACTAAAATATGTTATTGAAAAAATTCCTACCCTTTTAACAAAGGCCAACCAACAATGTGTCATAAAGAAATAGTATCAAACTTCCAAATCCTTCAAACTAGGTACCCAACAACTCACAAACTATTTAATTGAACCTAAACAGCTCACCCAAATTCAAACTTCAAACAAAAACTAAAAATTCTAGCCTAAAAAATTCTTACTTTTTAACCAAGACCACCTAACAATGTCTCATAAAAAAATATTAAGTAGAAATAGTATAAAAAACTACATAAAAAACAATATGACCCATAAACTATCTTTAATCTCATTAACGTTAAAATAACTTCTTCCTTCAAATTATGTACACAATTCACCAACTATTTAATTGAACCCGCTCAAATCATATTGATACCTTTGATACCTTAAACTTCTCCTTTACCATATTAAGATTTTTAAAATGAATTAAATATATTGACCTAAAATTAGACCATTATACTTGATACTCTTCCGTCTCACCAGTACGCGACATATTACTTTTCCTCACACCGCTTTTGTATTGTCTAACGACAGGGTTGATTGCGTAAACCCTAAACCTTGGCCAGATACCGGTCAAGGCCCAGAGTTTTGCTGTTCGGATCCCTGTGATTTGCGGCCACTATCGGTGAATAGCAACAATGGGACGTTCCAGAAGGGTAAGAGTCCAAATGCGCATGTGTTTGCTATTTGCAAAATTTTTCCTTCAGGGTATTTTATTTATTTTTTAAGTTTTGGCGTTGCAGAAGAAGAAGCATACACAAGGGAAAGTTGTGCAGTCAGACGTGCAGCACATTACAGGGGATAAGGTGCCAAAGAGTTTTGTCATCTCAAGAGGCAAGTTGCCACCACCAGTGAGGCAGCTTCAACTCGACCTACGAAAGTTAATGCTCCCGCACACGGCACTTAATTTGAAGGTAGTTCTTTCCCCTTCATTGTTTATCTCCTTCGTTGGCATTGAAGTTTTGACTGTAACTTCCCAGAGAAAAGGAAAAACATCTAGTATAAAAAGTTAACCCTATGCTTATTAGGCACTCATATTCGCGGGCCTGCACTGGTCACTTATAAATTTCAATTGTCACCCAGTATTCACTTGTACAGGTGCTCTTGGGCAGTGAACGGTAAAATCCTGTGAGTGAACCTCAAGTAAAAAGTCTAAGCAGTCTTAAAGCGTGAATTATTGGGTTCACAGATTGCTTCCATGCTTGAAATTTCATTTTCGAGGCTGGCGGTTAAAGTGCCCTTATTAGTAGTTTCAGTCACAACGCTGCCGTAAACTCGATTCAAAATGCAAGCTAGATTGTTATCAGAAAGCTGACGTCGGGGTTTCATTTCTGCAAGAAACGGAAACTGTAGGGAGACACTGTTTGTTGAGCGTTTCTCCAAACAGCTATAAAGTTAAAAAAGAAAGAAAACAAAACTACAGCGGTTATGCGCTTTATATGCAACGTGCAGTAGGAACTGTTTCTTATGTCGAAACCCATTAGCCCCTGTTTCTCGTGCCATTGCCATTTCCCATTCCGTTCCTTCTTTGTGGTAGCGTAGAATGTAAGATTTTTAGTTGGGAGAAAAAATCTATTAATTATATCTCCTTCCATGGCCGCATAAGAGAGGAATTAATAAGTACATCGTGGAACAAAATCCACTCACAAGGATATGATTCTATAGTAAAACCTTGCAATCATGGGCATCACACAGATAAATGCCAAAAGTCAAAGAAGGCACACAAAGGCACGACAGCAGAACAACCATCATTGTTAGTGTGAGAGTGAGGGTTGATTCTATCGCATCAGCGTGGGGACTTCCTACTAAAACCGACTTTGAGATTGGTAAAGCTTTCCTCCATTCCACATGGATTATAATTGCGAGACAGGTGTGGTTTATGAAGCATGTGGACAAAATCCCATTACATGCATGTGCTACTGCGATTGTAGCTTATAATTGAAATAGAATGAGCAAGTCCACAAGACAAGAACTTGGGGGAAAATATCACAAGCCATATTTAACCCTTGTATTGATCTCATGTTATGAATTTATACTACATGTAATTGACCATTTCTAGATCTAAATTTCATTGACAATTCATCAATGGATGATGGAAACATCTCATTAGGAAACAAGGATGGCAACTCGTAAGAATGTTGTCTTGGAGTTTGTGATAGTCTAGCATTCCCCCCTGCAGTAAGGCAACATGAACTGGTGGGTACATTGGTATCATCATAATCTTCAATTTGAAACTTCTAAACTGAGCTTTGATGAAGATATACTTGAAACCCACCAATATAGATATTGAATTGTTCATCTGAAATGCCCTTTGAAAGAGAGTAGAGTTTTTGGAAGTTAACGGCACCATGTTTGAACATACCATTTGTAGTTGGTGGATGAATAGGTTCACCAAAGTTATTTCTGAATTTAGACACAATTAGGTGTCAAATAACGTCCCAATGAATAGTTGAGGAGACCAGTTGCATGCTAAAATTCTCAAATATTGATAGATTTTTGTGATTGATAGGACTTACCTCGAAGCTTGACTATGATCATTGATGTTCTCCCTTATCAGGTGCAAGGTGATAAGATTGTTGAAGGGCTCCAATTGAGATTACTCCAAACTAGTTAAGTTTGCAAGTGCATAATTTCTAGACAAAGAGACTCCAGTTAATGAATAAGTGAAGAATGTTTACATAGTGCAAACATTTTCGTATAGTTGGTCATATAGAGACATAATGTTTTGATCTCAATCCTTGTCTTCAATGTGGGAAGACAAATCATCTTGTGAAATAAAATGTTGAAAGAAGAAAGATACACATAAAATAACTTTTTATGGTTGGATCAATTCTGGGCTATAGCATCAACAAGTTAAGAAGCTACATAAGTCTTACCATCTAGTTCAGACTTGGGTAAAGGCATGTACACATGGAAAAATTACAAAAGCAAAAGGTTTCAAACAACTATTCTAGATGATGATTTTAAGCATGAATGGGGCCCTACTCTACATATATTATGAATTTGCAGTATTCTCTACACCTCAGGCTGGGAGTACATTGATAAAACAAGATACTTTCCATCACCTTCAAGGAGGGAGTACATTGATAAAACAAGATACCTTCCATCACAGGCATGTACACATGGAAAAATTACAAAAGCAAAAGGTTTTTAAACAACTATTCTAGATGATGATTTTAAGCATGAATGGGGCCCAACTCTACATATATTTTGAATTTGCAGTATTCCCTACAGGAGGGGAGTACATTGATAAAACAAGATACTTTCCATCATCTTCAAGGATGGGGTACATCGATAAAACAAGATACTTTGCATCACCTTCAAGGGGGGTGTATAGTCTGAAAATGTGTTAGTGGTCAACCAAAACCACCATAGACATTGATGAAATTAGTTTACTTACATTAATCTAAATTGAGATTGCTCTAAATTTGAGATTTGAATGCTTGCTTGTTTACTTGTATGAATATGTGTTAAGTAATTTATTAAGGGTTTTAATCAAGATTTAGGTGAAGTAGAAATTTCAACATGGTATTAGGGCTAGGGCCTTGAGGCTTAGTGGGCAGATTTTGGCACAGGGATATTATAGGGATTGCAGGGATTTTGTTTGGAAAAGAGAAGGGAAGTAATTGATGATAAGTGAGACAGGGATGGCAACCAATTTGAGGTTCAAGGATAGGTTGGATGGGGCAACTAAATTTAATACTTGGAAAGAGAGGATAATTTTGTTGTTGGAGAAACACGAGTTGTGGGACATTGTTGAGAAGTTTATAGTTGCTACTACAGACCCAATACTTTTAGCAGAATACAAGAAGAAGAATGTTAAAGCTTAGAGGATTCCTCTTGATTCCATTAAAGACTATGTCATTCCTCATGTTACAGGTAAAGGCTAATGCTTTTGACATGTGGGGAGCCTTAACTAAGTAAGTTATACCAAAGTTTCAATGAAAACAAGAATATTATGTCAAAAACTGAGAATTACCGAGATGTTTGAAGTTGACACAGTTGCATCATACCTCACCAAGATCACACAAATTAGAGATGAGTTGAGTGGGGGAAACTATTTAAAGTTCAGAGTTGGTGAAATCAGCCTTGAGTTGGTTTCCTAAGAATTGGGATGTCTTGGTTGATGGGTTTGTTGCATGGGAAAATCTTTCGAGTTGGGAAAGATTGTGGGATGATTTCGTATACGAAGAGACAAGGAGAGGTTCCAAAAATGCAGGCCAATATGATGGAGATGACGAGGAGAATGTTGCTCTTATTGTAAAGGGCAAAGGTAAGGTTAAGGGAAGTAGGGGATCTACTTTTGAGAAGAACATGGGCAGAGTGAAATGCTTTGCATGTCACAAGACTGGTCACTATGCAATCAAGTGTCCATTCAAGAAGAAGAAGAAAGTGGCTCAGGCAGCTGTAGTAACATCAACTAAGATTGATGACTACGCTGAGAGATTTGAGGAGTTTTCTCTTTTAACCTGTATTTCAGGTAGTTGTACTGCTGTGTATGAGGATTGTGGGTTATGGCTAATGGACAATGGAGCATTGAGTCACATGACAGGGATGAGGTCAATGTTCTATAGTTTTTGAAAGACAGACTTAGATTGTAGCGTGACTTGTGGGACTAATACCACGCATGCAGTAAAGGGGGTTGGATGTGTGATATTCTAGCTAGAGTTAAGAGGTTCCTGGGGTTGGTAGGGATTTTGTTTGTTCTAGGGTTGATGGTAAACTTACTCTTACTATCAACTTTGAGGATGATGGATATAGAGTTTTGTTCTAGGATAGATAGGTGTTTCTATGGTTAGAGGGAGCAACCTTGGATTCAACAATAATGCTTGGCATCAGACGAACAATCTTACAAGTTACTGGGACAACCCATGGATGGATCCAAGGGGATCTTAGATTCAGTGTCAGTGTCATGGATAGGTGGTAGTATAGTACTGTTAGATTACTTGGTATAAGATGGCACTGAAATATGCTTAGGAGTCTGAGGAGACTCCTTGGAGCATGGGTTTCCAGAGCAAGTCTTCAGTATAGATTCTAGGGCAGGTAGCATGGATGCTTTCTGATTCGGAGGGAGCAACTACGACAACAATGGATGGTGTGTTGGGTTTGGAGACAGATCTAGGTGGAGGTTCTGGAAGTACCTTTCTTGCTAAAAGGGAGTGTTAGATTTTTGGGGTAGCTCAGACATGTACTTCTGCATTGGCCGTGCTTAGCATGTGGAAGTGTTTGAGCGACACTCTCTAGATGGTGACTTTTTAAAATTACTTTGTGAAGTGTTTTTTATATTAATGACTTATAAAGTGATTTTTATATTAATGACTTTATGAAGTGATTTTTTAAAGTGTTTTTTATAATTAATGATTATAAAGTGAAAGCAACTTTATATTATAAAGTTGGGTCACTTGAGCGATTTAAGTGATCTCAACGAGAGATTAAGTCACGTTCGTTGATCTCCTAGACGAAGAGTGAATCTGGACCATTGATGATCTTAGGGTTAGTTACAACCATTTTATTGGGACATAAAAAGAGATTTTGGAGAGTGAAGAGGCACATTTCGAGAGAGAGATTTTGGAGTTCTTAAGGAGAAGAAGGGCAACAAGAGGGAGGGCACATTTCCCAAGTCAAAAAAGGGGCATGCATTCCAAGGAGAGGACAACATTAATGACAGATTGTACAACAAGTTTTCCACAGGCCGTGCAACAATCTTGTAGGCTGTACAGTACTGTACAACAATTCTGAACATGTTTTTCGAGTTGCTGAAACAACAAGGTACAGGGCTGTAGACAGTTCTGGGCATGAAAATCAATGCTGGGCGCAAAAAACAAGGAAAGTACAATGCATTAATTGCTGGTTTTTATTGCTGTTGTAAACTTAGACTTTATTACCTATACTGGTACAGAAGATGGTTCTTATTGCCGTAGTCTAACCGGGCTTCAAATTTCCCCGGAAAATCATGGAAATTCTGGCAAGATTTTGATAAAATTCGGCAATTTTTTTTGTAAATCCAGGTTATAGGTGTCAAACTTCAAGATTTTGGGTGCCCCGGGGTTTTTGATGATGCTGAATCCATTTCCACCATAAAAAACACGAATCAAACACTTCAACCGCTAGATTTTTTAATATTTTGTTGCCGGATTCCAGCCATTTTTGGCTGTTCGGGCAAATTTTCCGTTTCGGTAGACGACGCCATTTTTATTACCTACACTGGTACAGAAGATGGTGTGTCCTCAAGAGGGCCAAAATCCATTGTCCACACCTTTTAAAAAAAATCTGTTCCCCCCTCATCCAGGGCCCCATTGGAAGTTGGAACACTAGGTCGTGTCATTGGTGATAGGGAAAAACATTGAAAACTATCCTCTAGGGAATCTAATAGCCAAGATACTTTGAGTTTTCCAATTTGGCCTGCCAATTTATGCTGATGGTCATTTAACCGTGAAATACAATATTGAAATCAAATTTTACAGGCTCCAAATGTGACATGTTAAATTTTCTAGACCATGGTAACAGATACTGTACTTGAAGAATTTGCTAAAATCCTAGATAACGTCAAACATAACCTATCAAAACTCAAGGTTTGCAAAAATATCCCTGATCCAAACAAGATCCAATCCTGAAATAAACTTAAATGCTAGATCTAAACCTCTCAGGATCCAATGCTGAAATAAACCAAAACACTAGATCTAAACTTCTTGTCTGAATCTAACCTCTTAGGATCTAATGCTGAAATAAACCAAAACACTAGATCTAAACATCTTGTCTGAATCTATTCCCTCAAGCCTGCATGATGGACTGTCTTAAAGTAGCACTCCACAAGGGGCTAAATTTCCCCCCAGGGATCTGCACTATCGTTAAGACCTCATATGTTTTTCTCATGCAAAAAAATATAATCTAAAAGCAGAATGTATATACTCTACTGGAAAGTTGACTCCAAAATAGAAAAAATACACACTCTAATTCTGGAAAAGTGAAAATAGAAGAACATAAGCCAAATCTGTACCTCTTAAAGGACTGCAGTCTAAAAGATGAATCTGTCATCCTCCATGACTGTGCCTTATCTACTGCATGGACTGCAAAATTCACCCTTCTTTGATTATAGGGATTGCTGCAACAGGAGTACCCATGATTTGCACAAGTGCCCAGGCTGGATAAACTATATGAGTTGTAAAATCTAACACCTTGAGGCTTGTCTCATTGAGGAAGGTGTTCTCTATCAATCCCAATCTTTCCTTTGATACCTTAAACTTCTCCTTTGCCAAGGACTTAGACAAGATACCTGCAACCTGCAATATCTTGAATCGTACCTGCTGTCAATGTGCTTGGAGCAGTCATGGAACACTGGCTTCTCAGAGATTTGTTACAACTCTTGTTGTCACAGTAGATCACAGTAGGCTCCAACATCTTAATTGTTTGTTTCACAATCAACTTGTGAAGCTAGATGGTTTCATAACTAATAGTGCTGGTTGCCATGTACTTTCACTGTCGAACTCAATGCTACTGAAGCTTGCTTCTTGCCAAACTAGGAAATCACCGCTCAAGTCAAACTAAAGCAATAACTTGATGTACTCTTCCTATCAGCTGCATTAACGGTCTAGTCAAATTCAACAAACCCATATAACATCAACTCACCATCTCTTGCATACCTCAGACCATTATATATTGTGCTCTTTGAATACAGAGCACATATTTTGCGGCTATGTAGGGAATTTGTCTCGGGTCAACCATACACTATCTCAAAGTGTTCAATGCAAAGCATATGTCGGGTTTGGTATTGAATAGAGACATCAAGGATCTAATAAATTGTCTATACACTACCAAGCACGTGGTGCCTGCTTTATTCTGTAAAGAGCTTTCTTCAACCTACACACATGGCTCTAACACACATGCATCTCAAACCTTGTTTGTGTATTATTGTGTACTCCTTCCTCAGTGAATCCATTAAGGAAGGTTCTCTTAATATCCATCTGATATGGTTACCAACCAAAAATTAATGCTGATGACATGATAGTCTTGATAGAATTATACTTGGCCACTGGAGCAATGGTCTCCTCATAATTAACCATCTGTCTTTTGGAGAATCCTTTTGTTATTAATCGAGCTTTGTACTTTTGTACTTTGCCAGCAATTGTATGCTTCACCTTGAACAGTGACCTGGAACTAACCATTGATTTCATCTCTGTTCAAGACATTTTTTGCCAAACATCATTCTTCATGATGAAGTTGTACTACTCCACCATGCCATCTTGCCATACTCGCATACTTTCTGCCTCATCATAATTGGAAGGCTTTGCATCAATGCTGGAAGACATTAGTGCAACATAATTGGGACATTTCATAGTAGGATGATTTACTCAGAAAGAAATCTTTGGAGGCACCAACTTGCTCATCAGAGTCCTGCAATGCGTTGTGTAAGTCACCCTGGCCTTTTGGTTGTACATGGTGGTAAATCTGTCCTCAAACCTGTACTAGGACCTGTCTAACCTGAATTCAAACTCCTTGAAGCCGTATCTAATTAGAAAACTGTTCAAACTGGCTGGTTCAAGCTTTGTCCTCTTCTCTAGAGCATGAATGGAAATTGGACTTTCCAACACTCAAATGATAAGCCTCGAGTTTCTCTCCTATGAAAACTTCCTCTTGAGTCTTGTCCTTAAAAACTTTGTAAGGACACGTATTTGCTGTATAGATTATGTACAACAACTTATGCTCAAAGAAACACACATAGATCTAAGTCATGAACCATAGACTTAGTTATCTTCACTATAGACCTGTTCTTCTCTCTTCAACCTCATTTTTCTCTGGGTTGTGAGCTTTCCTCTCGATCCTTGGATCTTTGCAGAAGGAATCAAAATCATTATAGGTATACTACCATCTATTGTCTGATTTTAGATCCTAGATCTTCCTACCTGTCTCTTATTTGATAAGAATACCCAAGTTTTTCGACAAGAATCATATGGAGTCTGAGGGCTTTATAAAAAGCCCACCATGTCTGAAGGTCACCTTGAACTCCTTATCATCCAATGCCGAAAGTGAACCAAGATTCTTCTTGAGCCTAGGTACGTAAATAACATCTCTGAGATATAGAGTTTGTATGCAGATATATAGAGGTCAATGTCGGAGAAGACCTCTATGTAGTGTGCCTTCCCTGCGGCACATCGATGTCCCGACGCCCATGGCTCCTGGCATGTGAAGCATAGCTTCCTCTGTCTCAAATCTCTTCGGGTATCATCTTCGAAAGGCCCTCGGCCTTGGTTCCCCCGGGGAGGTGGAACCCTCGTGTCCTTCCCCTTTAGTTGAAATGTTGGTCTCTGGGGGAAAGAAGCTCTGGTCCTGGGTAGAGCATCCTGCAAATCCCTGGTCCTCCCAACTGCATCATGAAGTGTAGGCAGGCCTCGTGGATCTGACTAACCCACGCAGATGTTCTAGCAACCCATCAATAAACATGTAGATCCTCCTGGTTGAGGACAAGTCGGGCACCATCACCGAAAGCCTCAAGAACTCGGAAATGTAGGTTTCCGGGTTCTCGTTCTGCTTGAGCTTGGTCAACTCAACAATGTGCTCTTTCGGATCCCTCTGGTCAAACCGCTCTACTAGTCTCCATGTAAACTTTGCATACGCTGTCACTACTGAGTGACCCAGCGTGGCCATCACGTGGAACCACCAATTGTGGGCCTCTCCCTCAAGGTGCAACGCTGCCACCTTGATGGCCTCACCCTCTACCATCTGATTGAGCTGGAAATAAATATCCAGCTTCTCCACCAAAGCCTTTGCCGAACATTTTGAGGACATGTCAAATGTTGGCAAGAAAAACCTGCCCACTGTACGCTGTATGTCCCCATCCTGTGTGTCTCTACCTCCTCTGTTCTGGTTATGGGGTCGACTGTCCTTCTTGAGCTGAACAAAATCATGGAAAGTGAGAGCTTCACCAAACTTTCGCCCATAGGACTCATACTCGGCAAAATAGTCCCCCATATGAACCGACTCCGATTCCTGAGGTGCTCTCGTTCCGGTGCCTGCAGTCAGAAATGTGGGCATCGTGGAACGTGGGGGAGTAAGTGACACAACCGCGCTGTGAGCTGCTCTTGCAAATGGTGGGAAGTGCCAGACCCTTCTCCGATGTGAAAACCCCTTGGGGTTTCACGCTGTCTCTGGTCTGCGGTAAACATCTGCCTCATCTCTTCGATCCTCCCCGATATCTCTTGCACATACTTTAGGAGTTGCCCGAACTCCCTCCCTTCATCTTTCTCCTCTGCCATTGGTTCTTCCTCCTTTGCGTCCACTACTGGAATGCAATCCCCTTCTCCAAAAGTGGTATCAAGCCTCCGCTCTTGGCCCTTGTACTTCCTTCCCCGGTAAGTGATATATGGTTTTCTTATTGGTGTCATAGACTAATCTGCTCCACAGGCTGAGCCAACTCTGTGAGCTCTGATACCAATGTAATATTTAGAGTAGAAATAAACAGTAATACAAAGCAACATAAACAAGCAACTACAACAAATAGAGAGACATCATGCAAATAATGCAAATATGGTGAGACACTGAGCCATTTTATTATATAACTGAAAGATAACAATGAGTACAAAGGTGATCAGAATGATGGCACCTTGGCTGGAAATACTCTCAGAAATGCTCAATGAATGGCTGCTTTGTGAAGGACTGCGTAGTCTCCAAACGCTGCTGTTGCTACTATTGGACTGTTGCTACTGCTGGAATGGAATGGCTCTTTGGGGCTGTTCCCCTGCTCAGAAAATTGTGAAACTCTCTCCTCCAATAACCCAGAAAAGCCCAGAAAGGAATCCTGAAATGGCTGACCTCGAAATTTGACCTCCCTTGGGAAATAACGCTCTCCCAGTGAATACGCTGGCCCTGAATGATAACTCTGCAAATGATGGCCTCCTGTACCATAATGATGATCAGTGAAGGGCTGGTCCCTCCACACTATCCTCGGGTTGAATCCCTGATATCTCCTCAGTCCCGGAACTGCCTCTAGCACAAATTGCATAATCCCTCCAACAGATTACGCTGTCCAAGCAACTGCGTGATCCTGGCTGAAGATGCTATGGCTCCCTCTTGCAAAACGATGGATAGATCTCCTCACCCGAGCAGGCACTCAAAGCCCCCCGAGGCTGAGGTTGGGATCTTTGCTCAGAGACACCCAGTGTGCTGAACAACACTTGCAGACTTCGTTCAACAGCAAAAGCGTGCTCAATGTCAAAAGACAGAAATCAGAGATGCATAATAGAGTGAGAGAATGAGGAGCATCCTCCTCCTTTTATGCTTTGAGAGCCTTCCTCTCATCCGAGCCCCACCAAACTGCGCTGTCCCTCTTGGCCCACGCTGTCCCCTCTCATCTGCGCTGTCATGGGCCCATGCTGCCCACGTTGCCTCTTCCCTCACGCTGCCATTTCACTCTCATGGGCCCCACGCTGTTAAGTAATATTGACTCAAGTGACTTTAGGGAATGATTATTTCCTAAGTATGGACTCAAGTGACTTTAGGGAATGATTATTTCCTAAGTATGGGTTATGTGTCTCATCACCCACTTTGTTAATTGAATTTAACATTAGAAAAGCAAAACTGGCCAAAATTAATATTACCAATTTGCTGTTGCTAATTGGGAATATTACAGTCCTCCCCGCCAAAACGTTGCTTGTCCTCAAGCAACTGCAAGGATGGACGCTGCAAGATTTTCTCACTCTCTCAAGATTTTCTCACTCTCGGCAAGTTCCTCCACCTCACCAAGTACTCTCTAACTGTCTTGCTCCGAAGCTGTCTCTCCCTGGTGTCTATGATGGCTTCTAGTTGCAACACCAAATGCCCCTCATCATCTATCGATGGAAGCTATGCTGTTGCAGTCACCTGCTGCCGCAATGCCTTTTTTAGGCATGATACGTGAAAAATGTTGTGGATCCGGTTTCCGGTAGGGAGCTCTAGCTCATATGCAACCTCCCCAATACTGCGGATCACCCTGTAAGGTCCATAGAAGCGGGGCTTGAGCTTCTCGGCCCCCTTCTGCTTCAACGTGGACTGCCGGTATGGCTGAAGTCGTAGGTAGACCAAGTCTCCTACCTCAAACTGCCTCTCATCCCGTCCCCTGTCGACATACAGCTTCTGCTGGTTTTGAGTTGTAGCTAAGTTATCCTTAAGAGCCCGAAGTATATCCTGACTCTCTTGGATCCAGTCCTTGGCCCTGGGGGCCTTGCTAGCACCAAACATCACGTCAACAAAAGTCAAAGCATGGTATCCATACAAAGCATAGAACAAAGACATACCAGCGGACATGTGAAAAGTGCTGTTGTAGCAATACTCTCCCAAGTGCAACTAGCGTAACCATGCCTTCTGCTGCCTTGTGACATAGTTTCGCAAGTAGTGTTCCAGCCACTTGTTCACTATCTCTGTCTGCCTGTCCGTTTGGGGGTGATAACTGGTAGTTGGAGTCAACTCTGTACCCACCAAACAAAAGAGCTCCTGCCAAATGCCGCCCATGAAACTACTGTCCCGGTCACTAACAATGGTCTTCGGAAGACCATGCAACCTGAAGATATCCCTGAAGAACAACTCCGCCACCCGTGTTGCTGTATACCGTGCTGATATAGCGAAGAAGTGTGCATACTTTGTCAGTCGATCAACGATGACAAATATGCAATCCTTGCCCTGCACCGTGGGCAACCCCGTGATGAAGTCCATCGAAATGCTCTCCCATTTCCCCTCCGGAAGGGGAAGTAGCTGTAGTAATCCTGCTGGATGGCTCATCTCTCCTTTGTTTTGTTGACACACCTCGCACTCCCTGACATGCCAGAGTACATCCTCCTTGAGGCCTCTCCAAGGGAACCTCTCCCTGATGGCCTTGTAGGTCTTGGTGAACCCTTGGTGGCTTGATAATGGTGAGTCATGGGAGGTACGTAGTACCTTCTCCTCGAGCTGAGATCTCCCAGTCAAGCAGATCCTGTCCCTGAAGTATATCACCTCATCCATCACCCTGTACATGTCATTTGTGATCTGACCATCCAGTATCTCACAGGCAAAACGATCCTTGGAGTACTCCACCAATAATTGAGCCCTCCAGTCCGTGTCTAGGCTCATCAGAGACAACGCTGTCGGTTTGCGTGATAGAGCATCGACCACCACGTTGTTCTTCCCTTTTACATACTCAATGTCAAAGTCTTATGCCTTGATCTTGCTAACCCACTTCTGCTGCCTCTCCTGCAACTGCTTCTGCTCTAAGAAAAACCGGAGGTTGTTGTGGTTAGTCCTCACCCTGAACCTGTTCCCCACCAAGTACTGCCGAAACTTGGCCAGTGCATGCATAATAGCCAACATTTCCTTGTCGTATACGGGATAAAACCTCTCATGCGGCAATAACTTCCTGCTCTCGAAATCTATGGGGTGGCTCCCCTGCATCAAGACTGTGCCCACCCCCTCTCACGAGGCATCACACTCCAAGACAAAAGGCTGCGTGAAATCCGGCAAAACCAAGACTGGACAACTACTCATCACCTCCTTGAGCTTGTCAAAGGCCCTTCGCGCTGTGTCCGTCCAACTAAATGTCCCCTTTTTGGTAAGAACTGTGAGGGGTGCAACATGTTGGGAAAACCCCTTGACGAACTTCCGATAATAGGTGTAGATGCCTACAAACCATCGGAGCTCAGTCACGTTCCTCGGTTCCGGCCAATCCCGAATGGCCCGGATCTTCTCCTCGTGGACTCTCACTCCGTCCACACTAATGATGTTCCCCAAATAGAGCATCTTTGTCAGCCCAAACTCGCACTTGGAGAGCTTAGCATAAAAATGCTGCTCCAAAATGCGCAATACAACCTCAATGTGTTGTAGGTGCTCCTCCCATGTCTAGCTGTATATTAGAATATTGTCGAAGAATACCAGCACAAATTTCCTCAACTGACCATGAAAGATGTGGTTCATACAGGACTGGAAGGTGGCCGGTGCAATGGTTAGCCCGAAGGGCATCACCAAAAACTCAAAATGGCCATAGTGACATTTGAAGGCTGCCTTGGGGACATCTTGGTCCCTCACTCGGATCTGATGGTAGCCCGACCTCAAATCAATCTTCAAGAAAACTTCGATCCCCTCAACTCGTCCATCAACTCATCAATCTGCAGAATGGGGTATCGATTCTTCATGGTTTTCTTGTTGAGAGCCCAATAATCGATGCACATTCTCAGTGTGACATCCTTCTTTTTCACCAGTACAACAGAATAAGCGAAAGGGCTAGTGCTGGGTCGGATGTGTCCCAGCGCTAAGAGCTTATGAATAGCTCTCTCAATCTCATCCATGTAGGCTTTGGGGTGCCCATAGGGTGTAGTAATCACGACCTGAATGCCCTGCTCAAGCTCAATGGCGTGCTTAAACCCTCGATTCGGTGGCTGCCTTGGAGGTATATCCCTAAAAACTGTAGCACATCTGTCCAAAATCGACTGCACATCTGGGTGAACTGCATATCCTGTAGCTCCGACCTCTGAAATACGCAACTCCATTGCCCACTCTATATCTCCCTTCCTGAAGTTTGCTTCCATCCGGTGTGCTGAAACTGTCTGCGGGGAATAAGTGTGCATGCCTCGAATCATCTCATGCTTACTGCTCTTCTTGTCTGTCCACTCCATCTCCAGAGTCTCCCAGTCCGTAGTGACCTTCCCCAACGTGATCAACCACTGCACTCCCAGTATCACATTGGTATCTGGAATGTCTACCACAAAGAAATGATCCGTCAGAGTGTAAGTCCCCATGGTCACTCCCAATGCCGGTACATATCTAGCACATTGCATAGTTCTGGCACCCGGTACTAGTACTGAAAATCCATCGAGCTTTCTGTCGGTATGCCCCTCCGCTCTACCAACTGTGCATCAATATAGTTGTGGGTGGCCTCACTGTCAACTAGCACTGAAACACGCTGTCCTTGCGCGGTGCCCCAGACACGTAGTGTCAAATACTTGGGAACCCCTCGCAAAGAAGCAAGGACTCACCCAATAGGTGCAAACGCTGCCCCTCCTGCTCCTGGGGGCAAAGGTGGTTGATGATCCCCTCTCTGCACTACAGCGTTGCCTCCTGCCTCTATCTCCTCGTGTGCATCTTCTTCCTCGTCACTGTCGGAGAAGACCTCTATGTAGTGTGCCTTCCCTGCGGCACATCGATGTCTCGGCGCCCATGGCTCTTGGCATGTGAAGCATAGCTTCCTCCGTCTCAAATCTCTTCGGGTATCATCTTCCAAAGGCCCCTGGCCTTGGTTACCCCTCGGAGGTGGAACCCTCGTGTCCATCCCCTTCGGCTGAAATGCTTGTCTCTAGGGGAATGGATCTCTGGTCCTGGGTAGAGCATCCTACAAATCCCTGGTCCTCCCAACTGCATCATGAAGTGTAGCAGGCCTCGTGGATCGGACTAACCCACGCAGAGGTTCTGCCAACCCATCAATAAACATGTAGATCCTCCTGGTTGAGGACAAGTCGGGCACCATCATCGAAAGCCTCAAGAACTCGGAAATGTAGGTTTTCGGGTTCCCAGTCTGCTTGAGCTTGGTCAGCTCAACAAAGTGCTCTTCCGGATCCCTCCGGTCAAATCACTCTACCATTCTCTGTATAAACTCTGCATACGCTGTCACTGTTGAGTGACCCAACATGGCCATCCCGTGGAACCACCAATCGTGGGCCTCTCCCTCAAGGTGCAGCGCTGCCACCTTGATGGCCTCTTCCTCTACCATCTGATTGAGCTTGAAATAAATATCCAGCTTCTCCACCCAAGCCTTTGCCGAACATTTTGAGGACCCGTCAAATGTTGGCAAGAAAAACCTGCCCACTGTACGCTATACGTCCCCATCCTGTGTGTATCTACCCCCTTTGTTTTGGTTACGGGGTCGACTGTCCTTCTTGAGCTGAACACAATCATGGAAAGTGAGATCTTCACCAAACTCTTGCCCATAAGACTCATACTTGGCAAAATAATCCGCCATATGAACCGGCTCCGGTTCCTGAGGTGCTCCTGTTCCAGTGCTTGCAGTCAGAAATGTGGGCATCGTGGAACGTGGGGGAGTAAGTGACACAACCTGCTGCGCTGTGAGCTGCTCTTGCAAATGGCGGGAAGTGCCGAACCCTTCTCCAATGTGAAAAAAACCCCTTGGGGTTTCACGTTGTCTCTGGTCTGCGGTAAACTTTTGCCCCATCTCTTTGATCCTCCACGATAGCTCCTGCACATACTTTAGGAGGAGTTGCCCGAACTCCCTCCCTTCATCTTTCTCCTCTGCCATTGGTTCTTCCTCCTCTGCGTCCACTACTGGAACGCAGTCCCCTTCTCCAAAAGTGGTCTCAAGCCTCCGCTCTTGGTCCTTGTACTTCCTTCCCCGGTAAGTGATATATGGTTTTCTTGTTGGTGTCATAGACTAATCTGCTCCACAGGCTGAGCCAAGTCTATGAGCTTTGATACCACTGTAATATTCCAAATAAAAATAAACAGTAATACAAAGCAACATAAACAAGCAACTACAACAAATAGAGAGACATCATACAAATAATGCAAATATGGAGAGACACTGACCCATTTTATTATAAAACTGAAAGATAACAATGAGTACATAGGTGATTAGAATGATGACACCTTGGCTTGCACAAGGCAAGCTGGAAATACTCTCAGAAATGCTCAATGAATGGCTGCTCTGTCAAGGATTGCGTAGTCTCCAAATGTTGCTGCTGTTGTTGCCGGACTGCTGCTATTGCTGGAATGGAATGGCTCTTTGGGGCTGTTCCCCTGCTCAGAAAATTGTGAAACTCTCTCCTCCAATAACCCAGAAAAGCCCAGAAAGGAATCCCGGAATGGCTGACCCCGGAATTTGACCTCCCTTGGGAAATAGTGCTCTCCCAGTGAATACGCTGGCCCTGAATGATAACTCTGCAAATGATGGCCTCCTCCTGTACCAAAATGATGATCAATGAAGGATCAGTGAAGGGCTGGTCCCTCCACACTATCCTCAGGCTGAAATCCCTGATATCTCCTCACTCCCGAAATTGCCTCTACCACAAACTGCGTAATCCCTCCAAGAGATTGCACTGTCCAAGCAACTGCATGATCTTGGCTGAAGATGTTATGGCTCCCTCCTGCAAAATGATGGATAGATCTCCTCACTCGAGCAGGCACTCGAAGTCCCCCGGGGCTGAGGTTGGGATCTCTGCTCGGAGACACCCGGTGTGCTGAACAACACTTGCAGACTTTGCTCAACAACAAAAGCGTGTTCAATGTCAAAAGACAGAAATCAGAGATGCATAATAGAATGAGAGAATGAGGAGCCTCTTCCTCTTTTTATGCTTTGAGAGCCTTGCTCTCATCCGGCCCCCACCAAACTGCGCTGTCTCTCTTGGCCCACGTTGTCCCCTCTCATCTGCGCTGTCATGGGCCCACGCTGCCCACGCTGCCTCTTCCCTCATGCTGCCACTTCACTCTCATAGGCCCCACGCTGTCAAGTAATATTGGCTCAAGTGACTTTAGGGAATGATTATTTCCTAAGTATGGGTTATGTGTCTCGTCACCCACTTTATTAACTGACTTTGACATTAGAAAAGCAAAACTGGCCAAAATTAATATTACCAACTAGCTGCTGCTAATTGGAAATATTACACGTGAAGGCTTGCCACAATTTGGTGAAACCCAATAGAGAAAAAAATACTAGATCCCTATTGGAACCGTCTCACCCACACTAGCCAACTCTTCTTTTACTTTGGAAAACTTGGTAAGGTAATAAACCACTGAATCTTTCTTGGACATTTTAATGATCATGAATTTGTTCTTTAGTACCATTTTTCTGGCCTCACTCAAACCTTGATAGAGACCAATGGTGGCAGTCCACATTTCTTTGGCTTTCTTCTTCTCAATAAGGTGAGGGATAATGTGGTCTTAATCACACTGGTAGAATCAATGCGCACTGCTCATAACTGTAATGGCCAAATTGATCTGATAACTTGCTCCCTTTGAATTGTAGAATCTGGTTCTGAAGATAAAATTTGGGCTTGGTCTTCAATCACAAGCTGAGCTCTAATACCATGTTAGCTTTCCTTGAAACCCCATAAACTGATTTGCAATTTCTAAGTGTAAAAACCCATAAGCATAAACAACTGATATTCTGGAAACTTAAATCACAAATACACTGAGATTTCTAACTTAATATGCACAACGGGAAAATAAATTAGAAGACAAACGCATCAACACATAGAACACATAGAACACAAGATATACCTAAGAAACCCCAACTCCGGGGAAAACCTGGAATGCTCCGTGTCCTTTATTATTCTTCTTCAACAAAGGATTTTCTTTTGAGAATTACAACAAGGGATAAAATTTCCTTTTATCACAGGAACAACTGACCAATCCTCCAAGATAAATTGATACCCCTGCCTGTGCACTAGATCTGCAAAATCCCTGTGCATATCAACTAAACTATGCAGATGTGCAAGCTCAAATTCTCTCTCTCGTGCGTACGTGCAAATGGTATGACTGCGCTTGGGGCTGTAAGAGCTTGGCCTTCACTCAATTTCTTCTATGATCTCGAATCATTGCGATCTGCTAAAACCCTCAACTCCTTCTTCGCTGATCTGACAGACACTGCTTGTGCTCAAGTAACTTGCCACCAACTCACTCCATCTCCGTTTATAATTTCGATCTCAACCCTAATCTCCCTCTCAATGGCTGAGATTAAATTGTGATTAAATCATAAGTTAACTTAGGAGTTATATTAATTTTTTTTCCTAAGTCTTACTATAGGAAATAGTTAAATAAATTAATATTTTGCTAAATCTACTGTCTTTTGGGATATTTTGTAGTCTTATCACTTAGACAAACATAATCTTTCTTTGATCTTCAATATATCAAAGTGGGCTCTCTCATCCTATCGTTTCCACTTCTGAGACGACGTGTTTGAGGTTTGAGATCACCATGGTTTATTTTGGTGGTTTTTCTTTTTGGGCCTTGGTTCAACTTGATACATACCTTTTAGCCTTGAATTAGCAAGGTGTATGGCTCCCTTGTCCTTCGTGAGGGTTGGTGCTTCCAGAGTCACTTCTAAAGAATCACATATACGGTGTGTCTCGTGGATGCGATTATTAGACACTAGGTCCTCTTTGATTTTGAGGTCTTGCATCAGGCCAATTGGGTTTGGATGGAGCGAATGCAGACCTTTCTCCTACAATGCATTATTTAGTAGTATAGTACACGTGGATGATCCCTCAGACCATCCTCTAGGCAAAGTTTGGGGCATGTCATTTACGTCTTCAGGCCGTCTTCAGACTTATCTCTTTACTCCGGAGTCCGTACTCTTGGTAAATCTGCTTTGGGGAGGGTGAGCTACCGCCATCTACCTCTTTGCTCCTTGCTTTGCCAGGTTCATTTCTGGTTTTCAAGGCTTTTAAGTTACACTAGTTTGTGCCCATCTCTTTAAATTGTCTGCCCCCTTAAAATGTTTCTCTAGAGACTTTTGGCCACCTCTTGTCATCTAAACAATCCTTGAATAGTGTAATCAGAGAAGACATATATAGACAACACACTCAGGTTACCTGTATTATGCCTCTTGAGTGTCTTTCCCGTAAGATTGCTTTGTAATTCAATTACTTATTGCAAATGAGAGACAACTTAATTGTTAGACCTGCATATACATGCAATCACTGGCTGCACTTGTGTGGAATTCACCTGGGTCAGTTTTCAGTTGGCTCTCCTAATCTGAGTTTATATGTTTCATCACCTTCCTTGAACAAATAGGATTTGTTAGCTTTACCACCTTCAGTAGATTGAGACAAAGGATCATGTTATCCTCATATGTCTCACTTACTATGAGATCAATTGGAGGTTCTATTTTCTTTATTGGGACTTGAACGACTCCCTTTCTGCATTTTTTTGTTATCTTGATCAGAGCTGCTTATCTCCTTTTCTGAGAGATCTTGGGTATAGATCACAGTCCCATCGTGGATCTTCTCCTCCAAAGCCTTCTAGGAGGATCGCTTCTTTATTCCCTATTTACGAGCCAACAATGAGAGAGAAAGCAATAGATAGAGTTCAAGCTTCTTCAGATAGTAGATTTGTGAGACCTCGAATCTCTTCTTGATCCTTCCTCTCCCTTGTTTGGTCGCTCTACCTCCATGAGTTTTTTGAAGAGCTTCTTTTCCATAACTCGAGCAAGATTTCATTGGAGTGGTAATTAGAGCAATTTTGTGAGGGCCCATAACTGGAGATAGATTCCTTATGCATGATATACTATTCTCCTGGCTGTGTTGAGCAACTAATTATCCATCTAGAGATTCTTCCTCTTGGCCTTGACTGGTAGGAGTGATGGGCTTCCTTGATCTAGGGCCACTCCATTTTTCCTCCCTAGATTAATCATTACACAGCTAGGCACCCATAGCCCTGGTCACTTGATCTTCTCATACAGTGAATTGACTCCTTCACAATGATTGAGGACTTGGACATGGAGACTCCAATTTCTTCAAATCCCCACATTCAGCCTCGGCTTTTATTTCCATCTCTTGATATGTTCTTGATGATTTTTTGATCATGCATTTATGTACTCATTTTGTTTGTCTCTTTCTTTCTCTGAGCTAGTCTTCTATCTATGCTATATTCTTTCTTATTGCTGATAGCATAGCTATGGGACTTGCTTCTGCACTCCCTCTTTTTGTACTGCATTGGATGTAATACTTTTATTGCCATTCATTGGACATTAGCAAAATTATTTGATCTTACCTCATTTTCTCCATATAAAAAATAATGGGTATATTACATCATTGGACATTAGCAAAATTATTTGATCTTACCTCATTTTCTCCATATAAAAAATAATGGGTAAATTACAGTCTGCATGCCATTTGGCAGATCTGGAAGAAATTTAGCTTACAAGAATATAAATTAAATTCTATATTTCCAGTATTTTAACAGCACATGTTATGAACATTGTACTTGCTTCTGCTCTTCCTCTTTTTGTCCTGCATTAGATGTAATACTTTTATTGACCTACCTTTGTTGTCATTTGTTGGACATTAACAAAATGATTTTATCTTACCTTTACCTATATAAAAATTAATTGGTAAATTAGACTCTGCATGCCATTTGGCAGATGTGGGTTTTTTTTTGCTTAAAGGATATAAGATAAATTCTATCTTGCCAGTATTTTAACAATACATGTTAAGAACATTTGTCTAACCATGAAATTACAACTATGGTGATACTGCCAGATGAATAAATATAAGTTTCACTGTACTACAAGGTGAGACTTGTGCAGAATTTTGTTTTAACAAGGCCATTGCCTCTTTGAATATTGAAAATTGGACTGTGTTAGCTACTTCCTTCCTAAGAATGCCATGATAAGAATTAAACAATATTATCACTGTACATCTCCTCAGTTCAAATTCTTCCGTCTCTTCCAACACATTTCTGGCATATTTGCACAACCTATGTCAAATTATGATGTTGTGGTGTAATTGTGCAACAATTTTTAGTTTGCATTGGGCCGTTCAAATTTTAAAATAAACAATACAACTAAAATAGGATATTATCCTGCCAAAACATGATCCAGTAGTCAACATTGGCAGGTAAATGCTGACATTTCACCATAAAAATATCAAAGCTGATTTTGGGAATCCCACAAATCATCTATTGTTATGTCACTTATTTCTAACTGATAACTCTTGTGAATCATTATCAGGGATGTATCTTCAACCTAAATATATATTCTTGGAATATGTAATACGTACAGAGCTTAAAATCTTTATTCAATCTAAACATATGATCTGCATTGCCACTCAAAGTGGACACAACTGAATGGATTTGAAATGTCAAATTTCAAGCTACACAAGCTTCTGAGACATGAATAAAACAATAAGATTACTTCTCACCCGAAATCAATTTTGTATCAAAGAGACCCAACTGTTGAAGGAGGTATATTTTCCTTCTAACCTCCACGTGTTGTTTGTCTTCTGCATGTGTCTGGTATCGATTGGAAAGCACTTGAAGGGTTTGTTTATTGGTTGCACATTTGTGCTTTTGCTAGTTTGGTTTGTTTATTGGTTGCACAGTTGTGCTTTTGCAAGTGTTTATGCTTATTTTTTTATAATTCCAAATATTTACTGATCGAGAGCAGGAAAAGAAGAAGAATACTCTCAAGGACTTTGTACATGTTGCTGGGCCTCTTGGTGTGACACACTTATTGATCATATCGAGTACAGAAAATGCACCTTATTTAAGAGTGGCTAGGTGCCCTCATGGTCCAACGCTGACTTTCAAAATACACGAATATTCATTGATGGCTGATATCGCACGTTCCCAGTCTCGACCGATGTCAACAGTAGGGATTTTTAAAACCCCACCTTTGGTAAGTTCTTCAGGAGATCTGTAATTGTATTTCTTACCTCCTCTTCTTTTTAAATTTATTTAATCACTTCAAGAAAATTGTGGTTTCTATATTTATGTGGTTATACAACCTGGATTTCTTTGTAGGTCGTTAATTGAGCATACTTGCGAAAGTAGCTTTAGTTGTTTCTTCACTTTATAGCAACTCTCAAGGACATTAAACCTTTTTTGGAATGCCCTTATTGAAATTCCTAGTTAATTCTTAAACTTAGCATCTAACAGAATGTTGCTTTTTTCCTAATTTTCCAGATTGTATTAGCTGGTTTTGGATCTCAAGAGCAACAGCTCAAACTCATAACTGTTATGTTTCAGAATATTTTTCCAGTCATTGATGTGAATACAGTGAGTTTTGAAGGCATAGTCAGCCAATTTATAATCTTATGATTTTCCATTTTGGCTGCACTAAAATCTCCTTTCCTTCCAAGTTGTGTTCATGCTGTTTACATCTTGCACTCGAACAATAATCTAACATTGCTTTCACTTAATTATTTGCTTAACAGGTAAAGCTGTCTTCATGTCAAAGAGTAGTGTTGCTCAGTTATAATAAAGACACCAAACAAATTGACTTCCGTCATTATTCTATCACCTTGCAACCCCTGGGTGTTTCACGTAGAATTAGAAAGTTTGTGCAAAATCGCCAAGTACCAGATCTGAGGGGTCTTAATGATGTGAGTGAATTTATTACCAAGTAAGATCTTCTTTCCCTTGCGCTCTTACCTTTGAAGAAGAGAGAAGAAATAATAAGGTAGAGATCATGGTATTGTTGTACTTGTCACTAGGGATTTGTACTTTGAAACATGAGCCTATCTATGTATGCAATGTAGCTTTATCTAGGAAGATGCAAAACAAAGAAGGTAAAAGAAAACCTCTGAATTTAAAACTGTATGAAATGTTTATTTATAACTTGAATTTTAAATCATATGAAAAGCTACAGTTATGTGCTTTGTCACTGGGCTTATTGAATGTCCTAAAAAATCTGATTTCCCCCCAATTCTTAACTCTCTTCTATGCATGTGATACAATTAAAAAACCATTGACTCTCTCAATCATACACGTCAAAATCCTCTTGCCGAAACTCTTATGAAGTATCTGTTTTGTTTCCAGTTTTATGCAAATGCTGGAAACCCCACATTCCTTGGAAAATAACGTTTTCAACAACTATACTAATTTGTTAGGTGTCTTCATTTCATTCACAATCTATTGTTTGTTCAGCTTCTTTGGCACCATTTTTAAGCAAGATATCCAGTCTGGTAATTTTTGGCATCTAAATAAGTGTTAAGATATTTTAAACTCTATGATAGCTGAAACTTTGTTGTGACATTTGAAACAATTTGGCATGACTAGTTGAACTTTGTTGTTTCACCCATCTATTCTGCTCCACAAGGGCAGGAAGGAAAGAAGAAATTAGGAAGAATATGATAAGCAGGTAGATAGGAAGAATGAGAAAGATCTCCCTTCAGATAAACGTTATGTGCAGAAAGAGAGAGGAGAGCCTTATGCCAACAGAATTATCAACCAGCCGAAATTCTGAATTTAAAACAACCCTGAAGCTTAGTTTATCATCCTCACTTCGGATATCTGTTTAAGCTTTTTGGTATGCCCTTACAGAGTTACAAAATTCTTTCCAGATAGCTCAAATTATGGAAGGCCTTGAAGTGCGAGTCCCAAAGATAATACTTACATATTCAGTGACATGTTTTGTTTGTTCTTCTTTCTGCACAAATATCCTCGGATGAAATGGCAGCGTTATAGGTAGAAGTCAAATAAATATAATTATCTTGAGTAGCCTTTTGATGCACATACCATTTGGTATTTAGAAAAGAGATACATCTTCATTATGTTCAAGAATGTGAGCAACACTGTATTTGGATTCTGGAGAAACGATCTCGACTTATGTTCCAATATTTTTCAATAAATGCCATTTAGGCGTGAAAATTTCAGATCATCCTTCTTTCTATTTTAAACAGCATATCCAACAAGGACTAGAAAGGATGGAAGGACTTATAACTGTGTCTAATGATTCTAGTTATACCATGTAATTCAGGGTATTCAAATTAACGTGTATGAGCATCTGAAGCCTTGGAACATGATTCCATTCCCAAAAAATTGACACAGACATCCCAATGCTCGAGAGCATAAATCTCAACAGCTTCTCTGATACACAAGATCACCTTATTATTCTATCTTTCCAGTTTTAGGCAAGTTGTTTCTTTGCACTCTGCAATACAACATCCCTCACCCCATCAGTTATTTTAGAGTGTTTGAATGCCAGGCTTGGATTCATAAATCCTTAAAATACTACGTCTCCTTGATGAAGGCATGGTGACTGAAAACTGTTTATCAAGTGGTACAATAATCTGGCCCCTGGGTGCTATTCATGAAGGGACAGTTTTATTGTATCCAATTACAACAGTGAGATGATCAGTTGCACTATTGCTTCAGCTAGTGTATGAGCTCAAAATGCCACCACTTGGCCCTGGAAACAGGTGGCTTGCATGGCAGTGTCACAAGCATACCAGTTATGCAAGAATAGCCCTCTGTTCTAAACTGTTCCTGTCTTTTGCAAGACATTATAATGGGTAAACTCACAAAGCTGCATATGGATAAATAGGATATAGGAACTCATGTGGGCTCAACATACTCCTCCATCTTGCTAACATTGAAATAAACAGTCGTCAGAATATGTTATACTAGTTTTAAACTCTTCCCCTAGTCTCAAGACTGGCTGATTCTTGCTGAGTTAGCTCTGGGACAAGTACTCCCCAGAGACTCCTCTGGTGAACTTCCCCACTTGCCCGACTTGGGAGTCTTGGCCTCAAACTTGGGACTCGGGAGTCCATCCCAAAGACAGCGACCAAAAATATTGACACGTGATTTGACTGAGTCTGACTTGTTTTAGAGGGAGCTTTTGGAGGGAAATGAAGTGTTTGAGGTTAGAAGTCTTGATAAAGACATTTCTCCCTCATTCTTTTTGTAGTGTTCCACTATCTCAAATGGAATCACCAAATATGCCTTTGTTACAGTTGTTGCTTCAATCTAACCATTTGTTGAAGAATGTAACTAGGTTCGGTCTTCATTATTAATATATTTGTCAAAAAGAATTTATTATTATTAAATGACTTATTAAAGCATGGGTTTCATGCTTGGGTCATATTTAGATTAAGGTCCCGATTGCGGACTTCTAGGTTAGTCATTACAGATTTAAATTGATTCATTTTGGGCTTTTAAATCATGTAATTAGGATTGGGTCAAAGTTAAATTTATTGTACTCTTCCATCAAGTCATCCTCTTCATCAACTTGGCCTCTTCATCAAAGTCATCAAAGCAGCATCTTCAAGTCGGCCTCAAATTATCTTCAAGTCAACATACTCAAGTCGGCCCAAAAAATGACACACCTCTTCACTAGGACATGTCGACTTATTTACTGTGGAAAATCACCATAAATACCAGCGTAAGGTTTCACATTATGACACAGATTTTCGGATCAATTTTAGAGGCGAAGTTTTGGATCAATTGCAGGAGATGTTTCAGATGAATCACAGTAACTTTGTCGGCATACTTATTGTGGATTGCAGTGAAGAACACAAACAGAAATTCAGACATATCTCTGATCATATCACAGGTTCGGTTCCATTGCAGAAGGATGGGTTTTTGGGCCTATTACAGAGATGCAGTGCTACCACAGAAAGAAGCTGAGATGATCTCGGTGATATCTCAGTCATGGTATTGTATTCTCAGTGCTATGATTCTTATATACTCTTGCTGATATCTCAGTCATGGTGCTACTACAGTCTCAATGCTATGTTGTCTATACACTCTCGGTGCTACTACAGTCAGAAGTTTTGGTGTCACTACAAAGGTAAGATCTCGGTGTCATAAGTCTCAGTGTGTTACAATGAGGAGACTTCAGTGCAATGACAGTGATGAGATCTCGGTGACAACACAGTGACAAGGATGACTTGATGGAGGTAGTCTTTAGTCTAGGGTCTTGGTCGTCTCATCTTGAATCTACTGAAGGAAGAACTTTGACTGGGTTTTCCGCAAAGAGTGGGGTTTTGCCCTGGCAGTGTCTCTACATCTTGTGTTCTTTTCTATTTGTTGATTGGCATTAGTCTTGGTGATAAGAAAAGATAAATTGAAAGAACTAATAATAATAACGAACACATCACAAGATAATGTCATAATAAGATAAATCAATTAACTGCCATGTCCTTGGATTTCTCAACAGTTGGCACTAGCTCCTTGAGGGCTTATTTTGTTTTTTAATTATGTTATGAGACTATGAGTTATGTAGTTGAATTGAATAATATTTATGAATCTGATCGTGGAATCATCTTTCAGTTCACTATTTTCCATACAAATATTGAGTGTCAAATTTTGTGTTATGATATTGCAATGTTCCACCAAGACTCCGGTGCGGGGAGACGCGGGTGCGGGGAGACGCACAGGGGTGACGTGTGGGAGTACCCTGAAATTTTAGGGAAATTCCGGGGGTGCGGGGAGTCGTCAGGGTATATATATATATATATATATCTATATCTATATATATATATATATATATATATATATATATATAATAATAATAATAATAATAATACCAATAGTAAATACATTGAAAATTGAAATTTGATCTACACATGATAAAATTTAAATTCATAATTGAATTGAATAATGACATACATTGATCCATCCTCATCTTTCATTTTGATACATACATCATTCATATGACATACTCATTATTCTAATATTCATCCATAATCATTGATCATTCAATAAATAAATTCAATAATGAAATCTTCAAATACATTGATCCATGATTCCATATCATTCATCATTCATCATTCATCATTCTACAATCTACAATGTACATTGATTTAAAAATTAATTTCATCATTCATCATTCTAGAATCGAAATTGAAAGCAAAACATACTAGAAGTAGATAGTAGATACTAAGTTTGAACTTTGAACACTAAATAGTAAATAGTAAATTTATATAACTCAAAGTTTCAAACTCAAAAATAGTTAAGAGTCAAGAGTTAGGAATCAGTGTGAAGTCAACAACTGAAAAGTAAAAATCTAAGTCACCTGATACGGGGATACGGGGATACCAGGATTCGAAGTATCGGATACGGGTACGGTGACCCCGGAACAGGATACTTCTGGGATACGTTACGTTATATATTATTTTATTAAATATATATATATATTAAAAATTAGATATTTTTTGCACAAATTCATACAAAATTCATTGATTCAAACATAGATATTAGATACTCATGGGTCATACATCATCATTGATACTATAATACAAATTACAATGATACATTGATACACCATACATGATACAATCGTTAAATTTACTTAGAAAGACAAGATTGAAGATAGTAAGATACTTTAGTTTTTTCATTAAGTCATCAGAATCAAAATGTGTTACATAAGAACACTGCCAAGTGGATTGGTGCTCTTGATTAAATACGAGTTCCATACCCTAATACATGACAAAATTTGATGGAAACATTGCAATAGCCCAATCCTGAAATCCTGAAAAACTGATAAGTCTGCTGGATTTTGAATGAGATCTAAAATTCTACTTTCTCCATATGAAATCCAATGAGGTCGGAACCACTCTCAAACATCCTGAGTCATTTCATGGTAATGTTAAAAATTTAAGTAAAAGGATTTACTTTAAGAATTTAACATTACCATGAATCATATATAAATACTAGGGCCATAGGCTTCTGAAAAATCCTCCTCAATTGATGAAAAACAATGAGCAAAAGCCCCCCTTTATAATAAAAAAACAACGCTTTTTTGAACCCGCGGGCATATCCGACGCCCAGAGGCTCATTTTTTAGGGGGGGACGCCCAGAAGCTCATTTTTTGGGGAGTCGCGACTCCCACACTGGGGAAACGCACCCCCCTGCGACTCCCCAAGACTCCCCAAAAAGGGTGCGTGGGGAAACGCACCCCCATGAGACTCCCCGTCTCGGGTGCGCGGGGTGCGCGCACCCGACCCTGGGAGTCGCGACCCCGTGGAACACTGTGATATTGTATGAGATGATCGTATGAATTTTTGTGGACTATAAAGGGGTCGATGCACTATTTGAGAAGGTTGTTTAGAGAGTCTTGTTATGTGATCCTGGGAGGGATCTTGGGGTGAGACTTAGCTTGAGGGGGAACCCCACCACTCTTACCAATCAAGGTTGGTGAGTTGAAACCTTGAATTAATGGCTCGATGCTCGATGGAGCATGGAGGTTGGTGCTTTGATCCAAGGAAGGCTATATTTGGCTATTGCACCTCCTAGAACTACATTGTTTTTTGATCCTATGACATCCATCTTGGGGATTGGGACGAGAGCTCCTCGAAGGTCTTGCAAAAGAAGGACGACCTGTGAGTGGTAATGTTAGGGAGATATTGGGGGTCTCTTTGATTTGATAGTTGAAGAAGTTTGAATGTTTGACTATCAGTTGTTGCCCTAAGTAGGGGAAAGTGAAACAATAGGGAATAAAGAAGTGATCAGAATAAAAAGAGGTTTTTTGGGAGAATTTGGACGAGGACCATGCAGGGCCTATGATATAAGCCGAAGCATCAACCTCATTAAAGAAAGAAACATCTTTGATCAGTGTATTGAAAGAATGTAAACGATGAATGAAATGGAAAAGAGAACCCACTCATGGAATATTCATGTATTATTTGAGTTATTGATGAAGAAAGAACACATAACACTTTGCACAAAGGAAAAGGTACTGAAAGAGATGTTAAACAAGATGAACATTAGGGAGATTTATGCAAACTAAAATTAAATGCATCTTATTCTGTGAATAAAATGTGCATAAATTAAGGAAAAAGGGCACCTACTCCCAATTCTACTCACAAACTCTTTACCCTCTTCACACATTGCTCCTTGCTCTATTCTTCTAAAATATGAGAGTTTCTTCACTTCCCTTTTCTACTCACCTCTAGATGGGAAAGGATTCCCCCCTACATGCATGTCACCTCTACTTAATAATTGATTTTTGATTACTAAATGACATATCATGCTTTAACTACACTTAGTACAACTATTTGATTTTGTTGACAACCATTTTATAACTTGCATAAAGATATTCTCATAAGTATTTGAAAGAATATACCATACGAAATATGTTAACCTCATAGAGTCGATGTCTTCTTGCTTTTTTGTATTTTAGTGGCCACCTTAGAATTCAAAATATTAGAGACAATAATTTTTACATACTATGATGTTGACCTTACTAATATTTATATATCTCTTTTATAATCATATGGAAAGGGTCATTCAAAATGTATTCAATACAAAGTCACTTAATTTCTTTGTTGTAATGGTACATGTATTCAAACTTGGATTTTCAAGTCAAGAACTTGTATGCATTTCTCAAACTTGATTTGTGTATAGAACATCCCTTGAGGGTGTGATATCTAGCTTTTTAGACCTAGATGGGATGCATATCCTGAAATCAAATATTGTATCATGAAAAATAGATACTCCAAGGTGCATAAAAATAGAAAAAGCTTTTGGTTTAGGGGGAAAAATAATGTTTATGGCTAGAAAACTATAAGGTGTCACCTCTTTATGAATCGAAAAGCTCGAAATTTGGTTTCCTTCTTCAATTGTTTTATATCTTCGCTTGAAGACACTAGTGTTCTAACCAAAGAAAGAAAAAGGGATTAGGGTTTTCTTTGTTGTTTTGCTTGTAGTGAATTAGTTGCCAATAATAGAGATTGAAGAGGTTAAAAAGTTGAAGTCCTTTTAGTGTTCAAATTTCATTTGGAAATATTTCTTTTGAACATTTTCAACATTCCTATAGGCTTTCACTTTCATATTCTTTTTCTTCATTCTAATTTCCATCCATATGTTGAAAGAACTAAGGGGCCAAAGTGTGGCGGGTTTATGGTGGAAATCAAGTGCACTCTTTGTGCTTTGCATTGGAAAGGAACTTTATATATATATATATATATATATATATATATATATATATATATATTGTGTTGAGAAATCAATGCATGTAGTTATTAGGGTTATGATTCCTCGTTTCTTGATAATTACTTGTGATACGTGTTGGTTTCTTTACTTCTTTATTATGTTATCTTTCATCAAGCAATTACCAAATCAAAAGTGCATGAAGATAACAAGAACAAGAGACACAAGATGGAGGCACTCAGCTAGGGCAAGACCCCTCTCTAGGGGAAAATACAGTCAAACTCTTCTTCAATAATCGAACCAAGTCAAAGTGAGACAATCCAAGACCTTAAGAGCTAGACAAAGACCTCCTCCAATCACCAAGTCAACCCTCCTTCCAAGTAGATAGATTCTGTCAAAGTCAACAAGAGTATCTTCCTTTAAAACTGCTTCAATTTGGAGTTTCGGCCCCCATGCAACTCAAAATTTCAGACTTGCAGTTATCGTAGAAATTTTGGCCCCTGCAACTTGCCCAGAAACCCTAGAAAACTCGCACATGAGAGAGAGAGAGAGAGAGATGCCCCAAAACTTCGATTTTTGTCTTCCTTTGATTTCTTCTTCCTTTTCCTTGACTTCACTCTCTTCTTGCTCTTGTGTTGTAGATCGAACTTGTGAATGATGGATACCAAATAGGTCGAGCTCCTCTTCTATTTTTATTGCTTTCATAGGGTTGAATAGCCCAAATTTGGGCCCACTTCTTTAAGGAAGGGTCGACTTAGTGAAGAGGTGACAAATGACTATTTTGACTCAAAAATAATTTTCCTTGTGCGATACAAAAGCCCAAGAAGGGTTGTTAAATTTGGCAACTAGAACCAAACTCCATGTTGCACTGCTCATATGATGAAGATGATGTTTTTGTTGTATTCCTCTCTCGGAGAGGTGCAAGATTTATCTAAATATCATCTTGTTTGGATGAGTAGAAGTTGGATTTTGAATTTATTTTCCACATGTGCAATTTGTCAAGGTTGGCCAAAACTGTAATGTAGGCTCACAAGCACCAAAAGTTGTGTCACACACCCTCAGTTATGGATATAAATAAGAGAGACATGATTCTCATTTCATCATTCATTCATCTCACACATCTCTCTCTCATCTGATTGGTTCGTACAACCTTAGTGGCTTCTCTCTCTCCTTGTTACATGTGAAACAAAAGCTGGGATTTTCAAACTGGTTTAGGGCTTTTCTAGACATTGTTGACCAACGTTGACTTTAGGTCAACACTTGTCATTTGACTGCGTTTTTGGGGTCAAAGTTTCAATTTTATGAGGCCGTAGCTGAAGGCACAAAAATTGAGAAGAGTTGACTTTGACTGTTGTTGATTGCATGTTTGATTGTTGATTTGATTGCAGAGTTTGACCACTGCGTTGACCAAATTTCAGGATTGTTTTGGGTTGTGTTTGACTGTGATTGGACGCTGAGTTTGACTGGTTTGATCGAGCTTCATTGGAGGTTGATTTGCTGGTTTGACCAGCATTGACTTTGCTAGCCAGGGCATCCTATTGACTGCTGTAAATTGTACTTTCTCTCTCTGTTGAATTTGAAGAATAATAAGAAGATTTGATGAAAGGGTTTCTCCGCAATGGGGTTTTTCCCTGGCATTTGCCAAATATTTGTGTCTCTTGTCTTGGCTTGTCTTGTGTTGATTTATTTATGTTCTATCAACATTTACTGTCAATGTTTATGTGATTGCATAACAAGAAATTGAATTGGGCTTAATAAGAAAGATTGAAGTAAATTGCTCTAAGCATAGAACATACCATGGTTAACTAAAATTAACATGGTATTAGAGCTAAGGTGAAGACAAAGCCCGAGCAAGAGTGAGAAGAGCAATCATTAATAATTGAATAGACAAGGACCAAGGTCAATGGCTTCCTCATCATACTTCAAATCTGATGACAAGCTCAATGATAAGTTTGATTATCATGCTTGGAAAATTTCCTTGGATCTTACATTGGAGGAACAAGATGTTATGGATTATGTGCAAGGAAAGATCATTGAGCCTCCATCAAATGCACCGGTTGCCACAGGTATGCTCGATTTCATAGATGATTTCTCCTGCAAAACTTGGATATACTTTTTGAATAAAAAGGACGAAGCATTCATATGGTTCGCCACCTTCAAGGCCTTGGTTGAAAATTAAACAGGGAAGAAGATAAAAATTTTGAGGACCGATAATGGAACCGAATGAGTCAAATGAATTCAATGATTATTGCAGGGAAGTTGGCATTAAGAGGGAGACCACTACTATGTATACTCCCAAACAAAATAGTGAAAATAGAACCATTTTGGAAGCTGCCCGTGCCATGCTTTATGACCAAGGTCTTACGAAGTTTCTATGGGGAGAAGCTGCCAACTCCAATGTGTATGTTCAAAATAGATGCCCACATTCTGCATGGGACTCCAAAACTCTTGAAGAAGCCTTCTCTGGTAAGAAGCCTGATGTTTCTCATCTTAGATTTTTTGGAAGTCTTGTATATTTTCATGTGCTGAAAGAAAAGAGAAGCAAGTTGGAAGCTTCTAGAAAGAAGGGAACGTTTGTGGGCTAAAGTGAAACCTCGAAGGCATATAGAATCTATGTGCTTGGTCAAAGACAAGTGGAGATATGTCATGATGTCACCTTCGACGAAGATGCTACCCTATAGAAGGTTAGAGATCTTCCTATCTCAAAGGAAGACAAAGAAGAAGAAGAAGCAGGGAAGCAAGAAGAACCGAAGGATGAACCGATGCTTGATGTTGAAGGTTTGATGGATCCTAGAGATCCACCTTCCTGCCCTACGAAAGGTTAGAGATCTTCCTATCTCAAAGGAAGACAAAGAAGAAGAAGAAGCAAGAACGCAAGAAGAACCAAATGATGAACCGATGCTCGATGTTGAAGGTCTGATGGATCCTATAGATCCACCTTCTTCAAATAAAAGGAGGCCCTCATGGCTTAGAGACACACTCGAACATGCTGAGAGACATATTGCTCCAAGTGGAACATTGCGTGAAAGTAAGAAGCCGAATAGGTACCAAGGGTACCTAGCAGCCATGAGCGCAATTGTACAATTTGAGCTTGGAATGTTTGAAGAAGCCCTGAAGCATCAAGTTTGGAAGGATGCTATGAACGAGGAATATGAGTCGATCTTGAAAAACGATGTCTGAGATGTAGTCCCTAGATCGAAGGACAAATCTGCTGTCACCTTGAAATGGCTCTACAAGATCAAGCATGGAGCCGATGGAAGTGTTGAAAAATTCAAGGCAAGATTTGTTGCCTGAGGCTTCTTGTAGAAGGAAGGCATAGATTATGATGAAATATTTGCACCTGTTGCCTGCTACACCACCATCCAATCGATCATTGCCCTTGCTGCATCGCAAGAATAGAGTCTACATCATGTGGATGTTAAGACTGCCTTCATACATGGCTCAATCAAGGAAGAGGTCTATGTGGAGCAACCTCTGGGGTTCGAAGTTCGAGATAGAGATACACATGTATGCAAGTTGAAGAAAGCCCTCTGTGGGTTGAAGCAAGCCCTTAGGGTTTGGTATGAGAGGATCGATAACTACTTGATGAAGCTGGGCTTTACTCGAAGTGATGCTGATCCAAACCTTTATTTTAAGGTTGATAATGACAAGCCTCTGATTCTGGTTCTTTGTGTGGACAATCTCTTCCTGACAGGTGTTGACCCTCTTATTCATCAATGTAAGAGGGACCTAGCTTTCGAGTTCGAAATGGAAGACCTAGGACTGATGCACTATTTCCTTGGCTTGGAGGTTTGGCAAAAGACAGGTGAGATTTTCCTTTCTCCACGAAAATATGTTGTGAAGCTGCAGGAGAGATTTGGGATGGTGGACTGCAAGTCCGTGACTACTCCGATGGAACTCAACTTTAAGAAGTTGTGTGGAAGTGATGCTGGGCCCAAGTTGGGAAATCCCACCAAGTATTGTCAACTCGTGGGGCCTTGATGTTCTTAGTGAACTCACGCATGGACATATTTTTTGCAGTGAACACATTGAGTCAATACATGGTTGAGTCTCATCACATTCATTGGATTGGTGCCAAGAATATCTTGAGATATCTCCGAGGCACAATCAACAATGGGTTGAGATACACTGCCAAGTGTATGAGGCTCCATGGATATACTGATGTCGATTGGGCAGGCAGTGTGGTGGATTGTAAGAGCACATCTGGATGTTGCTTCACTTTAGGTTCTACTTCAATCTCTTGGATGAGCAGGAAGCAGAAATCGGTTGCTTTGAGCACCGCTGAGGCCGAATACATTGCAACAAGTATGGCCTGTTGTGAAGCTGTTTGGTAGAGAAAGCTCTTTAGTGAGCTGTTTGGGCATGTGTTGGATACCACTGTGATCCTTTGCGACAACCAAAGTGGGATTCGTCTTTTTGAGAATCCCGTGTTCCATGACTGTTCCAAGCACATTGATATTAGGTACCACTTTGTCTGGGCCATGGTACATCGAGGCGATGTAAGGCTCCATCACATTGAGAGTGATGAGCAGGTCGTAGATATTCTCATGAAGCTGTTGGGGAAGGTCAAATTCTTAACCTTCCGTGAGAAGCTTGGTATTGTGGATAGACCTTATTATGAGGGTCTCGCTTGAGTTGGACTATGAGCTCTGGGAGCTCCAGGGGGCTTGGGGATAGCTACTTGGAGCTATAAGAAACATCAGGGCTAGGTTCGCCTTAGCTTGTTTGTGTGCTATTTCCCCAACGTTATGATATTGAGCTGGTTCACCCTCTCTTTGATCTATGACCCCATACATCCTACCCATGTAGTCCGAGACTCATGAGAAGTACCTCTCATTTGGCCAATGAGTTGCGAAATTAGGATAGAGACCATAGCATTACCGATGGACGCATCGTGTATTGCTGTACTCTCTATGTCTAGGATGGGATGTGTCCAATAACTTGATCTCGGATCAAGTTTGGTTGAGGTTTTTACCTCTAAATTGACTTCGGGTCAATGGAGAGTGGCAAGGTCTTTGTGACTCACTCTTGATCATATATGCTTATTATTCTACAATAGAGCAGAGCCAACAAATTACAGAGACATCAAGATGATACATGATTGCAGGATGATATATGATAGTAGATGATGGTACTAGATGACAGGATTGCACATGTTGACAGATGGATGGTTAGGTGGAGTTCTCCCTAGTTGAGAGGGAGTGTTAAATTTGGAAATTAGGACCAAACTCCATGTTGCAGTGCTGATATGATGGAGATGATATTTTTGTTTTATTCCTCTTTTAGAGAGGTGTAAGATTGATTTAAAGATCATCTTGTTTGGATGAGCAGAAGTTGGATTTTGAATTTATTTTCCACACGTGCAACATGTCAAAGTCGGCTAGAATTGTAATGTATGCTCACAAGCCCCAAAAGTTGTGTCACACACCCTCAGTCATGGATATAGATAGGAGAGACATGATCCTCATTTCATCATTCATTCATCTCACACATCTCTCTCTCTTCTGATTGGTTCATACAGTCTTAGTGGCTTCTCTCTCTCCTCTGCACGTGTGAAACATAAGCTAGGATTTTCAAACTGGTTTAGGGTTTTTTTGGACAACGGTGACCAACGATGAATTTGGGTCAACACTTGTCATTTGATTGCGTTTTTGGGGTCAAAATTCCGATTTTATGAGGTCGCAGTTGGAGGCACAGAAATCGAGGAGAAGCATTGATTTTGATTGTTGTTGACTACAACATTGACCACAAGTTTGACTGGTGATTTGACCATAGACTTTGACAACTGCGTTGATTGGATTTTAGGATTGTTTTGCGCTGTATTTGACTGTGATTGGAGGCCGAGTTTGAATGGGTTTGACCGAGCCTCAATGGAGGCTGATTTGTTGGTTTGACCAGCGTTAACTTTGCTAGCTAGTGCATCATATTCACTGTTGTAATTGTACTTTCTCACTCTGCTAAATTTGAGGAATAATAAGAAGATTTGATCAAAGGGTTTTCCCGCATTGGGGTTTTTCCTTGGCATTCGCAAAATATTTGTCTCTTTCTTGGCTTGTCTTCTGTCGATTTATTTATGTTCTATCAACATTTACTGTCAATGTTTATGTGATTGCATAACATGAAATTGAATTGGGCTTAATAAGAAAGATTGAAGTAAATTGCTCTAAGCATAAAACATACCATGGTTAACTAATATTAACAAGGGTCTAATAAATACAACAATGACTCTTATGACTCAAGAGAAATCCTAGAAGTCTACTATGGAGGCTTTCACCTATTAAATAAATAAAAGAGCATGAAACCCTTGCTTTCAAAATATTTTTTTTCCTTCTTTTTCATTTTTTACAATAAATACTTAATGACACATTACAATAGAAGTTATGAAGACCGACCATAGTTACGTTTTCAACACTCCCTCTTAACTAGGAACGTATTCATAATTATACAAATAGATACAAGGATGTACTCAAATTGACATCTTCACAGAAGGGTTATAGCATACGCAATGCCTGGGATACACTCACTGCTAAGGTATCCCTCCAACAGGGACTAAGGTGTCATGTAGGCATTTGCCACTATAGGTACCATCAGGAGATAGCCCTGGTATCCATCCAATAGGATATACCATCCAGGCCTCCATGCCCTGACACCAACCCTTACAGGGATCTGAGTATCAACACTAAATCAAAGCTCCACACAATACCCTCCCTCTGGGATCTAGACATCAATTGAGATCTCAATACTAACCACACCACGATGTCTTCCCAAGTACCATCATACAGGTAGTTTTCTCGTACTTCATCTCTTCCTCTTAACCAAATCAGAGATATCCACCAATTCGACCATGCTTATAAAATAAACTAACTTCATGTTGGGAATAGATTGTGTCAATACATCAGCTACTTGTTCATCTGTTGGCACGAACTATGGCTTCACGACCCCATCTTGTACTAGAATTCTAATATAATGACACTTATTGTTAATATGCTTAGTTTTGGAATGGAAACACGGGGTATTCAGACATCTTGATGCTACTTTGATTATCACAATTTATAATTGTGGGATCCAAGGGTCGTACAAACAAATTTGATAGAAGTTTGTTAATTTTGGGCAACTAGGTCCAAACTCCATGTTGCACTGCTCATATGACGATGGTCATATTTTTGTTGGATTCCTCTTTCGGAGAGGTGCAATATTGATCTAAAAATCATCTTGATCAGATGAGCAGATATTGATTTTGAATTTATTTTCCACATGTGCAAGGTCAGCAAGATTTATCCCACATGCCTAAGAGATGTGTCACACACCCTCATTGATGAATATAAATTGGAGAGACTTGGAGGTCATTTTATCATCATCTCATCACACATTCTCTCATTGTGATCTGATTGGTTCGATAGCCTTTGGAGGCCTTTTTCCCTCACACGTGTGGAGCGAAGCTGCTGTTTTTTCTGTGCTGATCTGTTTAGGGCTTTCTGCTGCAGTGTTGACCAATGTTGACCGTGGTCAACCCTTGGTCGTTTGACCTCAATCTTTTGTAGAAAATCCAATTTTAGGAGGCCGTACAGCTGGGCACTAAAATCGAGGAATTCTAGGTTGTTTGATTGAAGCCCTAGTTTGCTGCGTTGACTTTTCTGCTGTTGCCTGCATTGGTTTTTTTTGTACTGTCCCTGGTTTGACTTGCGTTGACTTTTGGAGAGCTGTCTTTGAGGGTTGTGGGTGTGACACATGAAGTGTTGGCTGACCGAGAAAGACTTTGCTGGTGGAAGCATCCTGTTGATCGCCGTAATGCAACAATATCTCATATCTTTGCTGGACAAAAGGAGTTGTAAATCTGATCTATATTTGGCTTGTCTTCTATTGATTTATTATTGTGTTCTTTCAACATTTTACTTCGAAGTTTATGTGATTGATATTTTGTATCGGGCCTAAGAAAGATTGAAGTAAAAGTGCATCAAGCATAGAATACGATTGTTATCTAAATTTAACATGGTATTGGAGCTGAGGTGAAGACAAAGTCCAAGCTGGTGTTAGAAGCTATCTTTAAAGGAAGAAATCCTATCAAGGACAAATGGCCTCCTCAACCTACAAGGGTTTCAAGGCCGATGATAAATTGACTGATAAGTCTGATTATCATGCATGGAAGATGTCGTTGGATTTGGCGCTAGAAGATCAAGACGTCATGGACTATGTACAGGGGAATATTCAAGAGCCTCCATCAAATGTTGCCGCTGCCATGAAGACGAAGTATAGAAAAGGGGAAATCAAAGCAAAGATGATTATCCGGGATTCTATTCATAAGCACTTGGTTGCTTACATTTTTGAGCTGAAGACATCTAAGGAGATGTATGATAATCTGGGGAGCATGTTCAGGGCTAGCAATGCTAATCAAATCCTCTTCTTCAAGAATCAATTGAAGAATATTAAGAAGGGTAAGGATGAATCTATTCAATCCTATTTTATGAGGCTCACTGAAATCAGGAATAACTCCCTAGCTATTGGGGAAGCAATATCTGATCGAGAGATGGTTCTTATTGCACTTGGAGGTCTCCCTCGTGATTGGCATGTATTCAATACCACTATTGTCAATAATAATGTGATTCCTAATTTTGATGAAATATTGACGAGATGCACTCAAGAGGAAACAATAATGATGGAGTATGCCTCTAATGGTAATGGAAGTGACCCTATTGCCTTTGCTGCTCATGCAAAGAAGAAGAAACATGGTGGCCCGAGAAATCAAAACCATGGTAGAGCAGGGCCCAAATAAAGGAAGGGAAGATGTTACACTTGTAACAAGACTCGTCACTATGCAAGAGAGTGCCCTAATAGAAGGGACTCTCCTAGGGATGATGACAACAACAACTCGAGAAGAAATGGCAGGAACAACAGGTTCCAAGGAAAAAGGAAGGCTCCCTTTGATTGTATTGGAAATGGGCAACCTTTCAAGAGGTCAAGAAATTCCAGGTACCATGAGTCTAATGTTGCTGATAATAAGAGAAATGATTTTGTTCTTGTATCTGCCTTCTCTGCTGCATCTCCACTCGACACCTTGGATGTCTAGTTAATTGATAGTGGTGCTTCAAGGCACCTCATTGGCTATAAAGAAGCCTTTCTGATTTGGTTGAGAAGGATACTAATTTGGAGATTATCCTTCGAGATAATGCCACCTATCTCGTGAAAGGGACAAGGATTGTGACTCTCCATTTGTCTCAAGGTCAAGTCATCTGATTACAAGATGTGTTGTATGTACCTAATTTAAAGAAGAACCTTGTGTCCATTTCGGCAATGGAAGACAAAGGGTTCAAGGTGGCATTCGTTGATGGAAAGGTACTTATCTGGAAGAAGAACTTCAAGGAAGCTCTTTCTATTGGTTTTAGAGTTGATACACTCTACCAGGTTGAAGGAAGTCCATTTGGGGCTATGACATGTGATACAACTCTTCAAACATAGTTATGGCACCGGAGGTTTGCACACCTTCACTACAAAGCCCTTCTCGAAGCAAGGAAGGTGGTGACAGGGATGCCCAAATTGAGATGATCATGAAGGTATATGTCAGAGTTGTGCCGAAGGGAAGCATACAAGGGGACCATTTCCCTCAAGTGTCACAAAGACAACTGATATCTTGCAGTTGATACATTTTGACTTATCTGGTATGCTGCCTGTGACATCCTTGGGAGGATGTTCCTATTACATGACTTTTACATATGACTTCTCTCGCAAGACCTGGATATATTTTTTGAAGAAAAAGGACGAAGCATTCAAATGGTTCCGTACCTTCAAGGCCTTGGTGGAAAATCAAACCGAGAAGAAAATCAAAGTTTTGAGGACCGACAATGGGACCGAGTATGAGTCAAATTAGTTTAATGACTTTTGTAGAGAAGCTAGCATTAAGAGGGAGACTACAACTGCGTACACTCCTGAGCAAAGTGGTGTTGTTGAAAGAAAGAATAGAACCATTGTGGAAGCTGCCTGTGCCATGCTATGTGACCAAGGTCTTTCGAAGTTTCTATGGGGAGAAGCTGTGAACGATGCCGTGTATGTTCAAAATAGATGCCCGCATTCCGTTCTGGACTCCAAAACTCCTGATGAAGTCTTCTCTGGTAAGAAACCCGATGTTTCTCATTTTAGAGTTTTTGGTGGTCCTGTTTACTTTCATGTGCCGAAAGAAAAGAGAAGCAAGCTGGATGCTCCCGGAAAGAAGGGAATGTTTATGGGCTACAGTGAAACTTCGAAGGGATATAGAATCTATGTGCCTGGTCAAAGAGAAGTGGAGATATGCCACAATGTCACCTTCGATGAAGATGTTGCCTTCAAGAAAGTGAGAAATCGAGAAATCTTCCTAGCTCCAAGGAAGACAAAGAAGATGAAGAAGTAAGAAAGTAGGAAGAACCGAAGGATGACCTGATGCCCGATGTTGAATGACCTATGGATCCCATTGGTCCACCTCCTTCAAATAAGAGAAGACCCTCATGGCTTCGGGATACTCTCGAAGATGCTGAGAGACATATTGCCCCAAGGGGGACATTTCGTGAAAGCAAGAAGCTGAAGAGATACCAAGGGTATCTAGCAGACATGAGTATGATAGTACAATATGAGCCTGGAACATTTGTAGAAGTTGTAAAGCATCAAGTTTAGAAGGATGCTATGCACGAAGAATATGAGTACATTATGAAGAATGATGTTTGGGAAGTGGTCTCGAGACCGGCGGACAAATCTGTTGTCACTTCGAAATGGCCCTATAAGATCAAGCATGGATATGATGGAAGTACTGAAGGCATAGATTATGATGATATATTTGCACTTGTGGCCCGCTGTACCACCATCTGATCTATTATTGCCCTTGCTGGTACGCAAGGATGGAGTCTACATCAGATGGATGTGAAGATCGCTTTTCTACATGGATCTATAAAGGAAGAGGTGTATGTGGAGCAACCTCTGGGGTTCGAAGTCCGAGATAGAGACACCCATGTATGTAGGTTGAAGAAAGCCCTCTATGGGTTGAAGCAAGCCCCCAAGGCCTGGTATGAGAGGATATATAACTACTTGATGAAGCTGGGCTTCACTCGAAGTAATGCTGATCTGAACCTTTATTTTAAGGTTGATAGAGAAAGGCCTCTCATTTTGGTTCTCTATGTGGACGATCTCTTCCTGACAGGTGCTGACCCTCTCATTCATCAATGTAAGAGGGAGCTAGCTTTCGAGTTTGAGATGAAAGACCTAGGACTGATGCACTACGTCCTAGGCTTGGAGGTCTGGCAGAGGCTAGGTGAGATTTTCCTTTCTCAAAAGGAAAATATGTCGTGAAAGGCGGAGAGATTTGGTATGGTGGGCTGTAAGTTGGTGTCGAAACGATGGAACTTAACTTTAGGAAGTTGAGTGGAAACGGCGAGGTGGGCTGTCTTCAGCAAATCCTACGAAGTATACGGCAAACATTATTGGGGGCCTTGATGTTCTTCCTTTCTTAGTGAACTCTCGTCTGCACGTATGTTTTGTAGTGAACAATTTGAGTCAAAATATGGTTGATCCTCATCACATTCACTGGATTGGTGCCGAGAATCTGTTGAGATATCTTCGGGGCACAATCAACTTTGGGCTGAGATACATTGTCAGGAGTTTGAGACTCCATGGATACACTGATGTCGATTGGGCTTCCAGTGTGGTGGATCGCAAGAGCACATCTGGATGTTCCTTCACCTTGGGTTCTGCTTCGATATCTTGGATGAGCAGGAAGAAAAGGTCGATGGCTTTGAGCACCGCTGAGGCCGAATACATTGCAGCGAGTATGGCCTGTTGTGAAGCTGGTTGGTTGTGAAAGCTCTTCAGTGAGCTGTTTGTTACAACTGTTATCCTTTGTGATAACCACAATGGGATTCGTCTTTTTGAGAATCCCGTGTTCCACGATCGATCCAAGCATATTGATATCAGGTACCACTTTATCCGGGATATGGTACAGCGAGGCGTCGTAAGGCTCAATCATATAGGAACTGATGAGCAGGTCGCGGATATTCTCACAAAGCCCCTAGGGAATGTCAAGTTCCTAACCTTCTGTGAGAAGCTTGGAATCGTGGAAAGACCCTATTCTAAGGGTCCTGCTTGAGTTGGACTATGAGCTCTGGGAGCGCCATGGGGCTTGGGGATAACTTTTTGGAGCTATAAGCACATATAGGGATAGGCTTGCCGAGCCTTGTTGTGCTTTTCCCCCACCGTTGTGATATTGAGTTGGTTCGCCTCTCTCTGATCTGTGCCCCGTACACATCCTACCCATGGAGTTTCAGATTCATGGGAAGTACCTCTCATTTGGCCAATGAGGTGGGAAATGTGGATAGAGACCATAGCAAGACCGATGGACGTATCGGAGATTGTCGTACTCTCTATGTCTAGGATGGCACGTGTCCAACACCTTGATCTAGGATCAAGTATGATGAGGTTATATCCTCGAAATTGACTTCGGGTCAGTAAAGTAACTTCGGGTTAGTATGAGACCCTTTAAAGTTTGAGAGAGGTTTTTACCTCTAAGCTGACTTCGGGTCAGCTATGTGTGATGTCTTTGTGACTCACCGTTTGTTCTGAAATAAAGAGCCAACAAAACAAGTTACGACGGGGTGACGCACGATGTTTGGTTTGGTACATGATGTATGGCACTTGTGGATAGATGGAGTTCTCCCTAGTTGAGAGGAAGTGTTAATTTTGGGCAACTAGGTCCAAACTCCATGTTGCACTGCTCATATGACGGTGGTCATATTTTTGTTGGATTGCTCTTTCAGAGAGGTGCAAGATTGATCTGAAGATCATCTTGGTCAGATGAGTAGAATATTGATTTTGAATTTATTTTCCACATGTGCAAGGTCGGCCAGATTTATCCCACATGCCTAAGAGATGTGGCACACACCGTCATTGATGAATATAAATTGGAGAGACTTGGAGGTCATTTTCTCATCATCTCATCACATATTCTCTCATTGTGATATGATTGGTTCGATAGCCTTTGGAGGCCTTTTTCCCTCAGATGTGTGGAGCGAAGCTGCTATTTTTTCTGCGGTGATCTGTTTAGGGCTTTTTGCTGTAACGTTGACCAACTTTGACTGTGGTCAACCCTTGGTCGTTTGATCTCAATCTTTTGCAGAAAATCCGATTTTAGGAGGCCGTACAATAGGGCACTGAAATCGAGGAATTCTGGGCTATTTCACTGAAGCCCTAGTTTGTTGCGTTGACTTTTCTGATGTTGCATGCGTTGACTTTTCTGCACTGTCCCTGGTTTGGCTTGCGTTGAGTTATGATGTGCTGTCTTTGAGGGTTGTGGGTGTGACACATGAAGTGCTAGCTAACCGAGAAAGACTTTGCTGGTTGAAGTATCCTGCTGACTGCCGTAACGCAACAATATCTCATATCTTTGTTGGACAAAAGGAATTGTAAATCTGATCTATATTTGGCTTGTCTTCTATTAATCTATTACTGTGTTCTATCAGCATTTTACTTTCAAGTTATGTGATTGATATTTTGTATCGGGCCTAAGAAAGATTGAAGTAAAAGTGCATCAAGCATTGAACACCATGGTTATCTAAATTTAACAAAGTTTCCTTAACCAAACCACATGTTTTCCAACTCCACAAGCAACAACATATTCAACCTCAACACTACTTAAATCAAACAAATCTTGTTTACGACTCATTCAAGAAATCATAGCAGATCCCAAACTAAAACAACCACTAGTAGTGCTTTTTCCATCCTTCTCTCTGCCACCCCAATCTGAATCTGTGAATCTTGTTAATTTAATCCGTCCCACACAAATACCTCAAAATATGCTTGGAAGTTATCCAATGATCATGAAGTGGCTCCATCTAGAATTGATTTAGAACTTTCACTGTATAACATATGTCAAGTCTAGTGTTCACCAAATAGATCAATGAACCAACCAACTAACAATAACATGTAGGATCAACAAGGTTAGAATCTGAACTTTTCAACTGCTTTAGATTTGTGATCATTGGAGTTGTCATTGGCTTGGAATCCATCATACCAAACTTTTTGTAGAATCTTGATGATATACTTTCCTTGACCAAGATAGATTTCTCTTGGTTTTTGCCAAACTTCCAAGCCCAAATAATAATAATGCATAAGTCCTAGATCTTTCATGTCAAATTCCGTTGCCAACATCTTGCATTCTTGAATTCTATGGTCTACACCTAGAATGAATAAATCATCCACATATAATAGAATAATGACTTGTTCATTCCTTACTACTTTGATGTAGAGATTTGGGTCTGTAGAGCTTTTGACAAATCCAATCCTTGAAAGATAGGTATCCATTCTTGCATACCAAGCTCTAGGTGCTTGTTTCAAGCCATATAGAGATTTCTTCAACCTGTAGACGTGAGATTCCTTGCTATGTATCTCAAAACCATCTGGTTGTTCAATATGCACTTCTTCATCAGATTCAATGGGAATATCTTTAGACTTCTTGTATGCAAGATTTTCATCAACTATAATATCTCTGCTAACTTCAATTATGCGACCTTCTTTTATGTAGATTCTATAAGCCTTTGATGAAAGGTTATATCCAACAAAGATACCCTTTAAATTGGTGGAGTCCAACTTCTTTCTTTTATCTTTAGGAATTTGAATGTAGGAAGGGCATCCAAAAATACAGAGATGATCTACACATCCCTTCTTTCTTTAGAATGCTTCTTCTGGTGTCATATTCTCAAGAATTCTATGAGGGCTTCTATTTTGTATGTATATTGCGATCATTGTTGCTTTTCCCCGTAAGAATTTCGGAAGGTCTGAATTAAATATCATGGTTCTGATATATTCTTCCATAGTCCTATTCTTCTTTTCTGCTACTCCATTTTGTTCGGGATTACAAGGGACTATGAGCTCCCTATTAATACTTTCTTCCTTGCAAAAGGCTATGACTTCCTTACATGTATTTCACCACCATTGTCAGATCTAAGAGTCTTTATCTTTATTTCTGCCAAGTTCTCCACTTTTGATTTGAAATCCTTGAATTTTTCAAAGGCTTCATCCTTAGTTTTGAGAAGATAAATCCAAGTCTTTCTAGAATGATCATCAATGAAGGTCACATAATATAGGTGGCCTCCAAGAGATTTATTTGCCATTGGTCCACACACATCAGAATGAATGAGGTCTAATACTTATTTAGACCTTGAGTCACTGCTTGAAAATGGTTTCCTAGTATTCTTCCCCAAAGCACATCCCTTATAGACTCCTTCATGATCTTCCTTCAAGTTGGGGATGCCTTTTACCATTTTACTTAAAGAGGGCAATATCTTATAGTGAAGGTGCCCATATCTTCTATGCCAAAGTTTAGAGGGACTAATGTCCATGTGAACAAGTGTTTGAGGAGTGTTTGTTAAAAGTCTATATAACCTTCCTTCACGAGTCCTAATAACCCTTGTTTTTTCAATACTAGAGTCCCTTCCCCAAACAAGAACTTTTCCATCGACAAAAGCAATCCTATCTCCTTTATCTTCTAGATAAGAAATATAAAGTAAATTCTTTTTCAATCTTGGAATAAAGAAGATGTCGTTGAGATGAAGCTTCCCACCATCTTCTAGTTTCAACGATGTAGATCCAAGACCTTTGACTGCATAACTAGTGTTATCTCCAGGCTCCATTGATGGGATGATGATCATTTTGATAAAGTTTGTAGTTGTCCACTTTTTCCTATCGTGTGTCTTGAGGCTCGACTATCAATGATCCATGCATTGTCGTCATCAAATGTACCTATAAGTGCTACTATGAATCTTCCATTATTAATTCTCCTAGATAGGTTGTAGATGATCTTGACACCATAAGTTCTTGTAACTTTTAAGAGATCTTTAAGTGTCTTGAGCCCCATCTTCATATAACTTTCCATTGATGAGAGAGATCTTACGTTCAAGAGTGCTTTCCTTCCTTCAAATGATAGCCAACAAAGTGATCTTCAAATAGTTCTTTCACGTTAGCTTTGATACCATGTTGAGAAATCAATAAATGTAGTTATTAAGGTTATGATTCCTCTTTTCTTGATAATTACTTGTGATATGTGTCAACTTCTTTACTCCTTTATTATGTTATCTTTCATCAAGCAATTACCAAATAAGAAATGCAATAAGATCACAGGGACAAGAGACACAAAATGTAGGTACTCAGCCAGGGAAAAACCCTTCTCTAGGGGAAAACCCAATCAAACTCTTCTTCAATAATCAAACTATGCCAAAGTGAGACAATTCAAGACCTTTAGACCTAGACAAAGACCTTCTCAAATCACCAAGTCAGCTCTCCTTCCAAGTAGATGGATTATGTCAAATTCAACGAGAGTATCTTCCTTTAAAACTGCTTCAATTTGGAATTTTGACCACCTTGCAACTCATAATTTTGGATTTGCAGTTATTGCAGAAATTTCGGCCATTGGAACTTGCCCAAAAACCCTAGAAAACTCGCATGTGTGAGAGAGAGATGCCCAAAAACTTTGATTTTTGTTTACTTCATGGAAAAGTTACTATTTCAAACATAATTACCCAAACTCTACAGTGAAAATGAAAAGTTGCCAAAGCATGTTTTGTTTTCACTCGAAAAACTCTATTTTTTAGACGTTTTTTCCTGTAAAAGGCAGTAACTTCGGGCGCGGTTTTCAGAATCCAAACAACTAGAAACAAAATTTCCAAATCTGAAAGATGTTTTTGTCGACAACGAACCCATTAACAAAAACCTCTCTTTGTTTTTACATAACTGTCATGGTTTGAGAGATTCGAAGGGATTTTTGAGGCCTATTTTTTAGGATTTTGTAATTAAGATTTTTCCTGTTTTAGTCATTGTTTTAAAAATAAGTTTCTGAACAACTAGGGATGAATTATGAAAAACCCAAAGAGGTTTTTGTCGTGAACGGACCCAGTAACAAAAACCTCTCTCAATTTTTGCACAAATATCATGGTTTAAGAGATACGAAGGAATATTTGGAGCCTATTTTTCAGGAATTCGTCAGAATTGATCTTCTTCTACTTTTAGAAAAATGCCTAATCAATTTTCAGTTCAAGAGCCACCTCATTAAATTAGACTTGGGGATCCTTAACTTCAACCACGACTCCAACAACAACATGATTTTCAGATACAAAATATTATTTATTTTATTTTATGATGAAATGAATGTAATGTATTTAGTTTGGATTAGATATGTTTTCTTTTTATTTAACAATTTGTAATTAAGTATGAACAAGAAACTTGCTTTAGTTTGTAATTTTCTTATAAAGACAAGGACTGTGTAAGGGAGAAGGGTTTGGAATTTTTTGAAAAATTAGACCTGGTGTATATTGTTTTTGATATTAATAGAACTTGTGGCAAGCAGTATTATAAAATTTCAGAGATTCATGTGTTGAAAGTTTCCAGTGAACTTCCTATTGTGTTTTTCCTCTTTCTTAGTCAAAACTTGAATCCATAGATCTTTAGTAATTTGAATAAAAGTTATGAAACAAAAAATTGTGTTAATTCTCAGTTTCAGGTTATTCAGATTTTTTATATGTATTTCAACTTAAATGTCAATTTGCAGAATTCACATGGTTGTTTTGTTTTTTATTTTTACTTTTACTCTCCTACCATATCTCGTCAATAATTTGTCTAAGAAACCTGCAACTATCTTGTCTTTGTTAGACTAGTTTGTACAACTTGTAGCTAGTGTCTTTGTATCAGAGACTCTATGCTCAATGGTTTTACTTTTCCTTTCCAAACCAATTTTGTATGATCCAATCAGATCTACCCAATGTTCCAAGCACATGACCAGTAAGATTTGACTGAGTTATAGAAGGGAGCCCCTTTGAATTGAAAGAGCTAGCTTACAATTCCAGAGATTGGTTAGATGTTACTTCAGTTATTTTCTTCCACAGAGAGAGAGATCACTAAAAAATCTCCCTGGTTGTGGAAGGAAATAACTGAGGTAACCTTTAACTAATTTCTTGAATTGAAAGCTAGCCCTTCCAATTCGAAGGTGGGTCATTTCTATAACTCAATCATGTCTTATTGGTTATGTGTTTAGAACAATAGGTATATTTGATTTGATCATACAAAATTGGTTTGGAAAGGAAAGGTAAAACCATTGGGTACAGAGTCTCTGATACAAAGGCACTAGCTATAGGTCGTACAAACCAGTCTAACAGAGGCAAGATAGTTGCAGGTTTTTTAGACAAATTAACGAGATATGGTAGGAGAGTAGAAGTAAACATAAAAAATAGAGCAACCATGTGAATTATGCAATTGACATTTAAGTTGAAAAAGACATAAGAAATATGAATAACCTGAATCAAAGCATTTATATAGAATTTTGTTTTATAACTTTTATTCAAATTACTGAAGATATATGGATTCAAGTTTTGATTAAGAAAGGAAAAAACACAATAGGAAGCTCACTAGAAACTTTCAACACATGAATCTCTGAAATTCTGTAATATTGCTTGCATCGAGTTCTATTAATATAAAAAATAATATACACCTGGTTTGATTTTCAAAAAATTTCGAACCCTTATTCATTCTACAGAGCTTGTCTTTATAGAATACTCTCATACTGTAAACAAGTTTCCAACAAAGATTTAATTACAAAATCTAAAACTAGATGAACAATTCTCTAATTAAGAACTGAATACAGTACATTTTTTCATCGTAAAACAAAAGAAATAATATTAAGTATCTGAAGATCATGCTGTCGCTGGAGTCATGGTTGAAGCTAATGATCCCCAAGTCGAATTTTAATGAGGTGGCTCTCCAGTGCAAAGTTGATTAGGCATTTTAAAAAAAATAGAAAATATTAATTTTGGCGAATTCTTGAAAAATATGCTCCAAATATTAATTTGTATATCTCAAACTGTGATAGTTGTGCAAAATATGAGAGGTTTTTGTTAATGGGTTCGTTCTTGACAAAAACCTCTTTGGGTTTTCAAAAATTTATCCGCAGTTGTTCAGAAACTGAATTTTAAGACAATGACTAAAACATGATTGCAAAATTTTGAAAAATAGGCTTCAAATATACCTTCAAATTTTTCAAACCATGACACCTGTGTAAAAACTGGGAGAGGTTTTTGTTAATGGGTCTGTTGTCGACAAAAACCTCTTTCAGATTTGGAAAATTTGTTTCTAGCTATTCAGAAACTGCACTTGAAGTTACTGCCTTTTACAGGGTAAAACGTCTAAAAAACAAAGTTTTTTCAAGTGAAAAAAATAAAAATGCTTTGGCATCTTTTCCTTTTCACTGTTGAGTTTGGTCATTATGTTTGAAATAGTAACTTTTCCATGAAGCTTGGGCCAAATCCACCAAAATAGGAGCCATTTATTTGGCCAACGCTTACTTGATCGCACTTTCAAATTGGCGCTCACACTCCCATTGTCAGCGCTTTAAAAATTATTGACTAAAATTGTGATAACAAATATCATCCCCCTATAAGGATTAAAATAAGATGGAAAAAGCTTAACATGTCAAATCGAGATTTTGTTTGAGTGATGGGTACGTTACTATGGTCACGATGCAATGGAAATGTTTTAATACCCCCAATCTTGAAATTCAAGTCTATTAAGTCTGTTCGATTTTGAGCAGGATCTAAAATTCTACTTTGTCCATATGAAATCCAATGAGTTTGGAACTACTTTGAAACATTGGGAATCAATTAATGATGATGTTAAAAAGCTAAGTAAAAGGATGAAATTTTCATCTTTTTACTTCAATAATTTAACATTACCATTAATCACACAGTACTAGGGTCCTAGGGTGGAATATTAGGCTTTTTTTTTGGATTATGTAACTCGATAGGACTTCCACATTGGCTTGGTGTCTTAACATGTGGAAGCTTGCTTGTCTAGATGATAAACTTTGTAGGGTGATTTTATAAAGTACGTTTTATATTTAATCACTAAAAGTGATTTAAGTGATTTTAGCAAGTGATTTTTTCTAAAACTGATTTTATAAAGTTTGAGCGACTTAAAGTGATTTTAGAAACTTTTTTTTTCTTCTAAAAGTGACTTAACTCATATCAATGAGAGATTAAATCACAACCATTAATCTTGAGGTGGCAAGATTTAATGGTTTGAGTAATTAATGAGTTTATAAAAGGAGAAGGGGAAGTGAAGAGGCAATACTTTTTCATGAGTTTTGGAGAAGAGAGCCGAGGGAGAAGTTTAGTAGAGAATGGAAAGGTACAACAGTAAAGACAACAACAAAGTGGCACAAATGCCAAGGTAGAGAACATGCATGAAATTCAAGTCAAGGACAATATATAGTATTAAAAACCGGCCGGGTCAAACCGGAAACCGGTCAAACCGGTAAAAAAACCCGGTTTAAACCCTTCTTTCGCTCAATTTCCCGGTTTGAAGTTTAGTAGAGAATGGAAAGGTACAATAGTAAAGACAACAACAAAGTGGCACAAATGCCAAGGTAGAGAACATGCATGAAATTCGAGTCAAGGACAATATATAGTATTAAAAATCGGCCGGGTCAAGCCGGTAAAAAAACCCGGTTTAAACCCTTCTTTTGCTCAATTTCCCGATCAAACTGGTGCTGATCCGCTGGTTAAGGACAGAACCAACCGGTTTAGGGATAAATCGGTCGATTCCATCCTTAACCGATTGGTCAGTGCCAAGGCTGCAAAGGGACCCACGCACGAAGTTTTGGTCGGTTTAGGGTTGTTTTAGAGGGAAGAAGAGGGTTGTTTCCCTCCAAAAACACCCTCTCCAATCTGTTATAACTAGGGGCAGCCTCTCATTTGTCTCACACCATCTCATTTGGAGATTTTGTGAGTTTGATTGAGAGCTTGGAGAGCGTTGAGTTTTTGCTAGAGTAGTGGAACAGCATAGAGTTTGAGCTAAGTAGTAGCCATCATGCCTCCAAAAGCCAAGCATACTGCATGGGTTCATTGTGATATGATTGATGGAAAAATGATCTGCAAATATTGCCAAAAATCTATTCTAGGAGGGGGTATTTACAGGTTCAAGCAACACTTGGCTGGGATAAGAGGCCATGTAAAGCCATGTGGAGCACCAAATGAAGTAATAGGGCATATTAGGGCAGAATACCTTCAAAAGTTTGAGACTAAAGTCACTGAACCAATAGAGAGGTTTGTGATTGGAGCAGTTGCAAAGTTTGGTAGTTGAGACTCAACCAACTGAGTTTGATCATGATGAGAAGTTTCAAGTGATAATGTTGATCACTAATTAGTAATACCATATATGTAGATTTGTAGTAGACTGTAGGCCAATGGCCTCAATGCTCATAGCTTGTAGCATTGTGTTTGGACTTTATGGGTCATTTGGAGCCTCATTGCTCATGTATTTTTTTGATGATATGTATTGCACTCGGTGCCATTTTGATATATTCAACTTTACATGGTATATAAATGAGCAAACTTTGCATATTTTGTCTCTATGTGCTTGGAATCATGGTTTCCAACCTTAAAAATAGTATTTTTTATTAATTTAATGTTATTTTTTTCTAAAACTGGTTTGTTTAGACCTTACCAGTACCTGTTAGATCAGTTCCGGTCAAAAACCCAGTTCATTAGGTCCACCGGTTTCGGTTTTTAATTCTATGGGACAATGTGATTTTTGACGCAGTTGGGTTGCATTTATTGCAAAGAGGAGGCACAAAATCTGAGGTTGTTCGAGGGTGGCTGAGCACTGTTCTTTTATGCTGTATTGTTGTTAATTAATGTTGTGAAATTATTTGATAAGAAATAAAATCTCTCTCTCTCTCTCTCTTGCTAGTTTTCCCTTCAGGGTTTTTCTAGGGGCATTGACTAAAAATATTGTGTCAAATGGTGTGACTGTTGGTTGTTCATTTCTGCTACAAATGATTTTTTAACTTAGTTATTTGTATTTATGCTCATACATAACTATCGAATGTGTGAGAATTTAATACATTACTACTTAATATTAATTGGAGTCATAAATTAGAGTTTAGCCAAGTGTTTAATGAAATGCTTACAAGGGGTTATTAGCTTATAGGTGGTTTCTTTCGACATGATATCAAAGCCAGGTTGGTAGATCAACTGAGAAGTGTTTAACAACAAGGATAACCAACCTATATACCAAAAGATTTGGTGGGTTGAGAGGGAGCTGGTGTTTTCCCTTGGGCAGATTTTGACACAAGGAATATTGTAGGGATTGCAAGTGATTGTGTTAGGAAAAAGAGAAGGGCTGTTTGTTAGAAAATCAGAAAGGCAGAAAGATTTTCTTATCTTGATAATTATTTGTGATGCATGGTTATCTTCTTTAGGTCTTCTTTAACTTCTTTATAACTATTTTTATCTTCTCATCATCAAGCAACTACCAAAACATAAATACATGAAGATCAAAACAATAAGGACCCTAGATGTATGCTCTCAGCTGGGGCAAAACCCCTCTTCTAGGGGGAAACCAAAAAAATCTCTTATCTTCCGTTAGAACCAAATCAAATGAGACAACCAAGACCAAGACAAAGACCTCCTCCAAACCAGCAAGTTAGCCTCCCAACAAAGTCCTTTCATGATGGCAAATGTCTGCTTCTAGTCAACAGAAGTCAACCCTCTTCAATCGTGCTTCAATCACAGATTTCAAACCTCTTGCATCAAAATTTTGGTCTCTACTGCAGCCTTGCAATCTTCGGCCTTCCTGCAACTCAGAATTCTCGCACGTGTCAGCCAAAACAAGAGAAAAATCAACCTTCCTTTCTTCTCTAGTGTTCCTCCTTCCTTCGCTAGGGTTTTTCTTCCTTCTACAAGCCTTTTCTCTTCCTTTTTCTTTCCTTCGCACTCCTTGGGATTGCAGATTGAATCTTTCTTGGATGGATTCCACAATAGGTTGAATTGCACTTCTATATATAGTCTTCAAGGGTGGTCAAATCCCTTCAATGAGGCCAACTTGTTAAGAGGAGAGTCTAACTTTGATCAGAATGTGATCATTATTAAGTGCTAAGATTGTTTAGATTAGTTTCCATTTAGTGAATTGATCGTTAACTGAACTGCTTAATGTGGAAGATTGAAGGAAATCATTTACGACTTAAACCAACAGCATAATAAGAATGAAAACACAACAAAGAACAGAGAGAAGAAACAACAAACATTGATTACGGAGTTCGTCCATGGTGGACTATGTTTCCGGGTTCGCTTTCAAGATGGGCATCCGCTTTATTAGGATTGACCCGAGGAAGTATTTACACAGCAAAAATCACCAGACGGATTGTGCTCACAAGCACTTCTGGTCACTGAAAACATGAAGCTCTCGCTCTTAGCTTTCCAACTCCTGTCTGTGCGCTCAGTTCCGCCTTAGGACGGTCAAGCAATGCTAAAAACAAAACTGCCTCCAACCCTCTGAATCTGAACTCAAAACACTCATGTCTGCTCAGAAGGAAAAAATGTCATGGCTTTATAAAGTTTGTCTCGAAATACTCAAAGCCAAATCAAGCATTTGGTTAAGCATATCATGGTGTATAGGGTTCGATGTGATCTAATGGTGACACCTAGTACATTGGATAAGATATTAATTAGGACCTTAGCGCAAAGTGATTGTAAAAACCCAAATCAGACTTTGGATAGGCATTTAACCCCGACGGTAAGCCTAACTGCGCGGAGGTTGCAATAGTCGACATGTGAATAGGTGGAATGGACTGTTGGCAGCGATCTCTGCGGTCTACTCCGGCAGTCACGGTCAACGCTATCTCCACGACTTATTCGTTCACATGTAACGGCTTCTGATGCGGTCAACCATAAATGCTAACCTTGACGGTGACGGTGACTGCTAACAGTTCGCCTTTGCACCTGCTCACATGTCCGCGCGGTTCCGACACGGTTTACAGGCCGTAATAAATTCTGTGTATTGTATTTGTTTTTATTATGTAGTCCGCAAGTGGGTTTTAATATAGGTTTATATTGTGCTAGGTTTTATCATAGGGGTTTAGTGCTAGGGTTTAGGTCTTTAGGAATAGGACTGGTGTAGTTTAGGTTTCTAAACTTAGGTTTATAGACCTTAGCTTAGGATTGAAACCTTTCCCATCATTTTCACCATAGCATTTGACCCTTACATATAATTTTGTCACCATTACCACACACATCAGCACATGCCATGACATCATTGAAGTACACCATGACCCAAACTGAACCATGATCAACTTGAGGACTTCTTCTTCGGACAACACTGACGAAACTGACAATAGTGAAGACTGAATCGGACATCAGACATACTGAAGCTCTGTCGACTTGTACTGAATAAGATCCTCCTGGATCAATCCTCTCCACTTGAAAGCTTTTGGACCACAAAAGTTTGATTTTAAGCAGACATCCGGTGAGGGTACAACTCCCTCACTTTTCCGATCTCTATCCATCTCACCTTGCTCAGATTCATGCCCATGAGTCCCACTTGAACATATTCCACATCTCCTCGTCTGGGAGTACGAGCTCCCTTGTCCAAGATGGTATCTTCTTGCAACTCATTCATATACTCGGGTGGTAAATCATCGATAGTAGGAATTTGTGTATCTTCCTCGGGATCAATGATCATTGGAGGTTCATACAACCTCAGATTTTTTACATTCACAACTGAATAAATACGCATGTAAGGCGGTAAATCTAATCAGAATGCATTATTGCCAACCTTTTCAACAATCTTGAAAGGACCATACATGATAGATTACAGTTTCTTACCTTCTCCTTTCAACCTGTCTCTGCTGATTTGCAACCATACCTGATCGCCGTCTTGAAAATAATGATCGACTCGATGCTTGTCGTGGCGCAATTTGTACTTGGCCTGACTCTTCTCCAACTGATCCTGTACTGCTTCATGTATCTATTGTATCCGTTGAATGAACTTAACTGCTTTGTTTGAATCGTCGCGTCCATCCACTTTATCCTCTTCACCGAACATGAAGTCCATCGGTGACTTTGGTAGATACCCCAAACATGTTTCAAATGGTGATCGATGAATTGAATAGTGTAAGGCTCGATTGTAAGCATGCTGCACATAAGGTAAAATTCATCCCACAACTTAGGATGTTTACTGCAGTAACCTCGAAGAATATGTATCACGGTCCTGTTCACCGCCTCTCTTTGTCTGTCGGTCTGTGGATGAAACACTGTGCTCTTCTTCAGCTTTGTGTCCATGAGTCCCCACAAAGTGGACCAAAATTCTCCTATAAATCGAGTATCTCGGTCAGAAATAATAGAAATAGGTAACCCAAAGTGAACCCATACTTGTTGAAAGAACATTTGTGCTGTCTGTTCTGCAGTTACTTGCTTTTTGCACGGAACAAGAATGCACATCTTGCTGAATTGATCAACCACGACATACATGCAATCATGTCCTCTCCTGGACATACGTAGCCCCCCAACAAAATCCATGGAAATGCTGTGCCATGGTCGTAAAGGAATTGGAAGTGGCATGTACAAACCAATCTCTTTCGATTGCTTGGCTTGCTTGTTGAACACATCACACATCCTTTAATGTACTTCGCAATTGTTTCATACATACGAGGCCAGTAACAATACTTTTGAATTTGCGCCATAGTCTTGCTTACGCCAAAATGCCCTGCAATCCGAGAAGAATGAGCTTCCCGAATAACTTGCACCCTTTCTGTTTGCGGTATGCACAACTTACCCAGATGATATAACAACCTGTCATGAATATGATAATTGATTTCTTCTATCTGAGTACCATGAGTTAGTGATTCATAAATATCTTTGAAATCATCATCAATACAATACTCTTCTACATAACTTTCATGTTTCAATGAACTATTCTGCAGTAATACTGAAGCATTCAAAGACAGTCTAGACAACATATCAGCTACTTTGTTTATTACACCTTTCTTGTACTTAATTACTAAGTGAAATTGTTGAAGAAATCCCATCCATCTGTCATGGCGAGATTGTTGCAACTTAGTCTGTGATTGAAGGTATTGAGCGGCTGATGATCTGTGTGAATCACTGTTTCCTTACCCATTATGTAATGTTTCCATTTCTTTACACTTTCAACCAAAGAAAATAGTTCTTTATCATATGTCGGATAACTGACTACTGCCTTAGAAAAAGTTTCAAAATGAAAACAAGTTGGTTTCCCATTTTGAAGTAAGATTGCACCCATTGCTTAACCACTTGCATTTGTTTCAATTTCGAATGACTGTTGAAGATCGGGTAGAGCTATTATTGGTGCTGTGACTAGTTTCTACTTAAGTGTATCAAAAGCTTTTTGTTGTCTCCCTCCCCATTGAAAGGAAACTTTAGATCCTGTTAAAGCATGTAACGATGATGCAATCAAAGAAAATTGAGCAATAATTTTTCTCCAATATTGAACTGCTCCTAGAAAAATACTAACTTCAGTCACATTTTGTGGTCTTGGCCACTTAACAATCACATCTATCTTAGTTGGGTCTATCTTTAAATGACCACCTCCAACTATGTAACCAAGATAAACCAATGAAGTTTTCCGGAATTCACATTTTGACAGTTTAATGTATAGTTTTTCCTTGTGCAACACTTCAAAAACCTGTTTAACATGCCTAACATGTTCTTCCATACTGAAATTGAATCTCAAGATATCATCTAAATAGATTATGACAAACTTATCAATGTATGGACGAAAGACATCATTCATAACACGCATGAAAGTTGCCGGCGCATTACACAAACCAAAAGGCATTACTAACCACTCAAATAGTCCTTGCATAGTTTTGAATGTAGTTTTCCATATGTCATTTTCTGCTATTCGAATTTGATGATACCCACTACGCAAATCCAACTTAGTGAAATAGACAACATTTTTTAACTAGTCGAGTAAATCATCAATCCTAGGAAAAGAATACCTGTCCTTGATTGTGATTTTATTTAAGGCCCTAAAGTCGACACACATTCTCCATGTCCCGTCTTTCTTATGAACTAGAATTATGGGTGAACCACATGGAGATGAACTTGGTCGAATTAAACCTTTTTCTACCATCTCTTGGATTTGTTTCTTTATTTCTTCATTCTCTATTACTGACATGTGATACATTTCTACATTAGGTAGAGGGGCATCATATATCAACTGTATCTTTTGTTGTATTTCTCGTTTAGGAGGCAAATGTTTTGGTTCTTTAAATAGACTTTGAAATGATTCTACCACTTTAACCATACTATCTTTAAACTGAGACTCACAACCTGAAAAAGCATCATGAAGATCCTTATGTTGTTCTTTTACAACCATGAGTATATATCTCTTACTTGAAGTTATTATGCGCTTCATCTGATTAGCATTAACTAAATCCAAGTGAGTTTTGGTTTTTTGTGCTCGTACAATGTATTCAATTCCATCTTTCTTAAGATGATACTTATGCTCTTTCTTATAAAATACTGCATCACTATCATGGAGATAAGGACTTCCTAGCACTATTCCACATATGTCTAACAATATCACATCTAAATCCACTTCATCCAGTGTTGCGAACATCTCGATAACATCTCGTTTTTATCTTGAAATCACGAATTTTTGGCCTAGCCGATGTTTGCCGATTTTTAAAGATATTTTTATGGTATCTTAATTTCACCGATGTTCGCTGATTTTTTATCGATATTTTCCCGATTTTTACGATTTTTTGGTTTTCCGGACCCTTGTCGATTTTATCCTGATGTCGATGTTCGCAACATTGACTTCATCAATGTAATTAGCTGTGATGGCAAATTTTAATCGAAATTGCTTTGTGGCATTAATCTGAGTTTGTTCCTTTAACCAACCTAATGGATATGGTTTTGGATGATTATATGTTTTCAAACCCAATTTCTTAACCAATGATTCAGATATCAAATTTGCCTGTGACCCACTGTCAAACAATGTATCTATTTATGTGTGCTTAGAAGTTACCCTTATATGAAATAACTCAACTCTTTTATCTTCATCCAGATGTTTAATTTTTCAAGAGGCAAAAGTACTTGAACTTGAACTAGCATCCGAATTTTTACCTGTCGTAACCATTGCAGTTATTTTGCCTTCATCACTTGAATCAGAGCCCAAGTCTTGTTGGACTGTTTTCGAAGCCTTCTTTTCACCTTTCTTTTTTGGAACTTCTTTGGCTTGAGTTTCGGGTGAAGTTTCCAACATCTAGCTTCATCATGCCCAATCCTCTAGCAATGAGTACAGGTAGGTCTTTGCCCGATCGACCTCGAGAATAAATCGAAAAGGGTCTGGAAATTGAAAAGGTCATTAAAGTTGGGAGGTTTTTGAAAAGTTCGGCAAAAACTCGACACACTTAAAAATACCAAAATATTCATTTTTAAATTTATTTTTTTAACATCTGAAGTATCCACAACATCAAATAAATGCATTTCCACATAAATATGAAAAGAAAGCTAATGTATAATATGTATAAGAAGTCTAGTGCTACATCACATATCAAAATAGCGACTCAAGTCCTGAATCCTGAGCCTTGACTCAGTCTCAACTCTCAAGAGTCAAAATATCAACAAAAAATATAATAAATGTATATCTTGATTCATCATCATCATGTCATAAATTAATCAGTCACTGAGATCCTCTGCCCCTTTTATGGGAATAGGGAATGACATTGCCTTTTCCTTTAGAGGAAGACGACTCTGCCCCTGGGGCTACAAATGGACTCGGTCATCCTCTAGAAGCAAAAAAATGAGGTGGCCTCTGTCCTCTACTGCAGCCCATCGTAGATGGTGTCACCTGCTCCTCCTCATCCTCCCGAGAGAGAAATTAAAATACATCCATGGCAGCAGGTGACACCATCTACGATGGTCTGGGGCTACAAATGGACTCGGTCATCCTCTAGAAGCAAAAAAATGAGGTGGCCTCTGTCCTCTGCTGCAGCCCATCGTAGATGGTGTCACCTGCTCCTCCTCATCCTCCCGAGAGAGAAATTAAAATACATACCTGGCAGCAACAAATTGCCACCCTGTCTCTCACGTTTAGCAGTGGACAAATCTCCAAATCCACACCACCAAACTAGTAAATGTCCTCCGCTCGGGCAATGGCAAACACCTCCTCTCTCCACAGGGACGATTGGTAGAAAGAAGAGTGAAAAATGAGTGAAAATTTTGGCCCTTTCCCTCACTTATGTGCTGCTTGGATGTGCTTCACGATTATTTCAATTGACTCAGAATAAAATCGCGACTTTTTCTATAAATCCTGATTTTTCATTTTCCAAAAAGTCGCCAAAAAATCGGTCAAATAAAATCAGCTAGCTGAAATAATCGAATTTCGCCGATTTTATCGCAACTTTTTCCATACTGGTGTATACTATATACCATGGAAGGATGAATATATCAAAATGGCATTGAGTACAATATATATCTCAAACAAAATATGTCATCAGTGAGATTCTAAATGGTCTCTAGAGTCCCAAAATCAACTTGCTACATTATCGATGAGGCTCTAAATGGTCTCTAAAGTCCATGAAAATCGAATAATTTTCTGAGAAAATCTGGCATATATCCTCTACCCTCTGCAGATTGTAGTTTCATATAGCATCGGGTATTGAGATAACAATGCTAAACAGTTTATTAAATGAAATTGGCTTCCAGCATTTGTTGTGCTTAGAGTTGTGTCTTCTATGTAGCTTTACCCTTGTTTTCATACACTCAGTTGCCCTCATCCATTTATACGCACACAACATGGTTCTACTATCATTCACGTGTACTTTTAGGGTTTAGGGTGAGAGAATCTAGGGTTTGGGTAACCATTTTAAAAAATATTACTTATTTTTTTTTGCCTCCAAAATGGAGCTGCAGCCTAGAGGAACCAAACCGTTTCATCTCGGCAAGTGGGTATAGGGTCCAGACTCCGGACTTGGGTGAGTGGGACCAGTTTGGTATTGAACCATCTGGTTCAGTATCTAACTGGTCCATGATCTGGTTTAAAGGCTGAGTTGGTGCCCTCAAGGGTCAACTTGGTCAACTTGATCGAGTTCAAGTATGTCTGAGCCTGTTGATTTTTAAAACACTTGTATAGATGAGTGATATTACACCCATGTCCATCTCATAATATAAGTTAAATCATCCTTATTTGTTACTGACCTGGTATTATCATATCAAATAATCGAAATTCCCAACATCTGGACCTTGAGATGGATCTGTAGGAGTTTTGAAAAGTCAGAATCTGGATATGACGGTAAAATGATTTGTATAAAAGTTTTAGATATATAATATAATTCTATAATTCAAAACAAAACATCACAGAATTCAAATTTGTTGCAATAATTGATGTGCATATAATTTTTGATACATGGTACATCATATCTCATATGTGTCCACTACATGGTACACTACGATTCCAGGATGGTGAATCTCAATTGGGAATGTTTCCCCATGGGCCACATCCCAATCATCCTCCTTTTGGGGAAACTCGAGGAAATGCAAAGGGGGGATGTTTCCCCATGTCCTTCATTTTTGGAAACTCAGGGAAACACAGGGGGAATGCTTCCAAGAAATGGGGGGTGTTTCCTTTTTGTGGTCATCCTTGGGTGCACCCCCTCTGAAAAGGGGGATACCAAGAGTAGGCGACCCCATAGTGGACGTCTCGGCTCTTGTTGAGGCATAAGTTAATTGCTATTGTGTGGCTTGCAGGTTGTTGCACCTAGCCTAGGTTTATAGTGGCAGCCAGTAGGATTTGATCCTGGGCCTTGTTCAGGATAACTCTCACCAGTTACCGATTATCCTAGATTGAAAAAAAAAAAAAAAAATTATTATTTTTTGAATTGAAAACACACAAAATAAAAACCTTAGTGAATTTGAATATGTTTTTCATGCTTTCATTCTTCATGTCTGTGATCATTGTCTCATATTTGAATTATTATTTTGTCAGAATTTTGATGGGACCCCAATGTTTCCCTTGATATCTCCTAAAATTTGGGGTATGTCTCCATATGTCCCCAGACGCATTTCCTCGTTCCCACTACCCCCAGTCCCAGAAACTTGATGGACATTGTATATTTTTTTTTTCTAAGTTGGTTTAATCTATTAATATAGAACATAATGTACATGCCTCCGGGTTGCAAAGCTTATCAACGCCGAAGGTAGTTTGAGTCAAAAAAACAAAAATTAGACCGCCCTTGTGGGGGAAACCGGCCTCATAGATGCCGCCCATAATTGGGAAACCAGCATTGACAGAGTTATAGAAAAACCAGAGTTTACAAAAATAGCCATTATCGTCACAGTATTTCCAGTCCCTGTGCCTACGCATGCAGTAAATCATTGCAAAAACCAAAAAGAGGTAAGGAGACCTGTCAACCTACTAGCTGTTCGTGTGTGAGGGAGGAATTTCCTCCACAATTGGGCAGCTGTAATCATCCTCGACACCTTCATCCTTTTCCTTGGAATGCTAGGTAGTATTCTTCGAAGAGGAAGTGGAGCTTTTATCCCGCTTATGCTTGTCCAAGAGCAAAGAGCTGTTGCCATTGCCGTTATTGCTGGAGGTCTCAGAACTAGTTTTGACAGTGAGGGCCGAAGATTTTCTGGAGACCTGGGGAGGCCTAACAGAAATCGTGGACTTCCTTCTGTGCTCGCTGGGGCCTGAGGCATTGCTTTCATTCTGCTCCTCCTGGAACACTACCGAGATGGTGGCTGTAATTCTGGGCTTGTCCATGGCATTGCTGAAATGAAAATGGGCGACATTGCCAGCTGGACGCTGAGAGCTGGAGACAGCATGGCTAGAAAGGGGCGGACAAGAGCCAACTCCTCTCCCACCACCCCGACTACATCTCATGCGATGCCTTCGCGGCATGCTGGCTAAGTGGGAAGACAGAAAGACCGAGTGTGAGGACAAAGAGGCGGATTGGGAAGATGAATGAGCTAAACCAGCAGGCGAATGCGAGCGCGAGGCTGTAAGGGGTGACAGTGAAGGCGAACCAGTGGGCATAAGCGGGAGACAGGAAGGTGGAGGAGTGCGAGGTGAGCACGGCACCGGGGTGGCGGAAGAGGGAAAATGAAGGCAGAAGTGAGCACAAGGACCAGAGATGCGAGCCAAATGCAAAGATGCAGAGAAGGAGCTCGAGAAGGCATACAAAGAAGTGTGCTGAAAATGGGCAGACGCGTCTCCATTGAATGCATCAGGGAAGTAGCAGCGGGGTGATGGCGGAACGTGCAAGCGATGAATGCCCTGACATCGAAACCCAAAGGCCTTTAAGGCCTTGGTACGATACTCAGAGGTGGGCAGGTGGCTTGGCCAGATGTCTCTCCAAGGGCCAGCCCCGTAATGCTGCCTGTAAACACCCGCATCCAGGAGGTGGACATTGTATATTACTTATTGCATTGCAGCGTATTACTTATTATGTATCATATTGCAAGTCACAATATCAAAGTAATATATTACGTAATCTGAGCATATATGTACAGAGAAAAACAACTATTTGTATGCATATTCTTCATTTAGGGTCACAATATGCTGCTAGTTGAGAATATAGTTTTAAAACCTGGTCTGATCTGAACTGGAACTGGTCAAAGCAGCTGGTTGGACAAGGTCAAGTATCAAACTGGCCAGCAACCTCGACCTGTGGGTTGCTTTGTAACAGTTTGGTACCAAAGTGGCAAAACGGAACTGGTCAAACTGTCTGGTTGGACAGGGCGAGGTATCAAACATGCCAGTAACCTGTTGGCCAGTCTGCTAACCGGTACAAACTTTGCCCAAATCGGCTGGTCTCATCTTGATCATCTTGATCATCTTGATCTGGCCTGTCAGCCCGCATGGACCCCACACAAGTGGACTCATCTTGATCTGGCCTGTCAGCCTACATGGACCCCACACAAGTGGACTTGGAATGGGTTTATAGGCTGTTTTTTATAAAAAAAGGGAAAATTCTATCCCTGAGGAGTCTTAAGACTTGAAATTGCGGTCCTGCTAATGATCCCATTTCTGGTAGGGGTGATGAGTTTGACGACTGATGATGTTGATCAGTGATTTGTAGTAGGTCAGTGGCTTAGTAGCTTGTATCATGGTTTTTGGACTCTAGAGGCCATTTAGAGCCCCATTGATTATGTATTTTGTTGTGGATATGTATTACACTTGGTGCCATTTTGAGATATTGACCCTTACATGGTACATGGATGAGCAAACTTTGCATATTTTGTCTCTAATGGTTTGGAATCATAATAATGATTTTTTCAATGAAATTTAATCTTTTTATGTATTTAAAAAAAACTGTTTGATTGAATCTGGTTTGATCAGTTAGTCGATCTGAGACCGAGTTGAAACCCGGTTTGATAGGTGGCTTGTCTGAAGTCTGGTTCTGAGTTTTAAAACTATGTTTGAGAATCAGTCCGCAAACCTGCTTTGTCGAGACTGAGATTATATAACAGGGAAACATCATCTCCACACACAGTAACATCTATGAGATTTCACAAACTAGTTGAGAGGAGAATGATATTCATTACATTTATGGACAGAATAATGACATGCCTGTGATGAAACTGTGAAGAAGGGTTTAGTGCATCAATTTTTTATTGTTTCAGCAAGGAAGCACAAATGTGTATTAACTATTAACATTTTTATTATTTCGTCAAGCAAACACAAATGTTCATGAACCTTTTTTCGAACAGATGTACTTGTGGGATACACATGTTCTGGGCACTTAAAATCTTGCAGGATATGTTTCCCAGGAGGATCCTGCCTGTTTCCAAATTTGGGATGCATTTCCGGGTGGATCCTGCCAGATCTGGATATGATTGGTGGGTCCAGGTTACCTCCAAGGCATATCCTGCCAGATTTGGATTCAATCTGCAGATCCAGGTTACCTACAAGGCGAGATCTGCTAACAGAGTATCATATACATGGGGACAATACCCTTCTACGGCAGAAGGGTGATGTGAAGTGATGCTTCAAAACTGAGAAGTGGGAGTAACTTGGACGATCAAAATTTTGGATTTGGGGAAGAACGAGGGAAAAAGGTGGACAGACTTGGCAAAGACTTGGCTAGCATTACAAATATGTATAAGATTTCATTTTTTCAATTGAATTAAAACTTAAACCCACAATAAGTTTGCCCTCTAACAGCAAACGCTGGAACAATCTTCTCACTAGGAGAAGTGCAATTAGCAACCTTGTGTGAGCAAAATCATTCTATTTCAGGGATTGCAGGAAAAATTTTGCTCTTGCATAGCGTATTCTGTCTATCCCAATCATAAATGTTCTGTCTATCCCAATCATAAATGATAAAATCACTCATTTTTAGTCTTGTTTACTTAGCTATCAAGCTCCTCTTGTTAGTTTTTAGCTATCAAGGGCCTTTATACACTCGCTTGAAGCTTTTTTTAATAGGAATGATCAATAAAATATGTAGAAAGTAGTAGCTCACAGGTTTGAGTACAGTTGGTGCTTCCTTTTGTGAAATTATTTTTTGACTGAATTTCTATTGTTGACAGGCCAAATTATGGATCAGAAAGTGAGATGGAGGATGAAGCAGCAACAGTGAAACTTGTGAATGATTGTGGTCGAGTAAATAGAGCATCTACTCAAAGTTCTGTGAAGCTTCATGAAATAGGACCACGGATGACTTTGCAACTTGTGAAAGTTGAAGAAGGCCTAAGTTCTGGAGCTATAATCTTCCATGAATTTGGTTTGTTGCTTACTTCCCTTCCAATTTTTCTTATTTAATTTATGATGTTGAATGAGTAAAGACTAGAATGAATAATGGGTATGCTTGCTCTCGTTTTCCAGAAGAAACAACCTTTATCTGTAAAACCAGGTTAGGTCATAAACTGGCAATGTTTCAACCCATTGCAATAAGCAATTCTGGTTATTTTTAAGAACTTGTTTTGTTCTATGGAGAAAATAGCTTTTTGAATTTATCTTTAGGCCCAAGTTATTTCTCAGAGATTTAATCAACGTTTATCCTATTTAGTATGTGCTTGGGTGCAGTCGGTGACCAGAGTCTACGTTTTCTATTATTGGTCCTCTGTAAATTTGATAAATTTCTAATGCAAGATTATTACAAAGAAATTTGATTGCTGCATAAACTTCTAGGTGCTAGGACTCCCTTCTAGTTTGTCCGTAATGTAAGATGATGTGAGATGACCTAGGCTTTTTTATTTAATTTGCAAGAATTCTGTCGATTGGATTGGTGATTGAAAATAATTATCTACATGTTAAATCATTAGCTTGTATATATTGGTGGACAGCATCACGAATAGGGATCTTATTTTATTATAGACATAGTGAAGAGCAGTTCAATAGCATTTCTGTGCATCTGCTTCATATTGTCAATATAGTGAATAAGCTGCTTGTTTTGCTTGGATGCAGTTAAAAAGACACCTGAAGAGGTCAAAATGTTAAGAGAAAACATAGAACAGAGAGAGGCATTGCGGAAACAGAGGAAAGCTGAGCAGGAAGCAAATGTTCATCGGAAGGAGTAAGTAACATAACCTTCAGAAGTTGTGCTTGTGGATGTCAAACATGGGGATTTTATGCTATAAAGGTTTTCAGTGTGTGGTGTAGTAGTCTTACTGCCATCTGTCTACATCATAAAAGTTTTCAGTGTGTGGTGTAGTAGTCTTTTGGCATCCTGTCTATGTCAGGATGTCTGGATACCTTGTATTTGTCGTCGTGGTGCAAGAATATTTTTGGAGCTGTCAAAGGCATTCGGTTGGCGTCTAGGATCTGGAAATTAGTAGTTATAAGTTGTCAAACATGGGGGCTTTATGCTATAAAGGTTTTCAATGTGTGGTGTAATAGACTTACTGACATCTGCCTACATTATAGTAGTTATAAGTTGTCAGGACTCAGAACACTAGGTATTTTGAGTTTATACGTTGGAAGGTAAAAGAATGCATTCCTACTGAGAAGGCCACAATTGTGCACAACATTTGGCTGAAATGGTGGTGAAATTTGTGCCTTCAGTAAACACATCCGCTAGTTTTTTTTTTTTTTTTTTTTTTTTAGTGTGGAAGAATGTTGTTGATCCCATTAATTTTCATTTCTTTGGATTAAGTAGACAATGTCATGAAATTGCAGACTTGCCAAGCAAGCATTAAAGCGAAAGCCACATTTGAAGAATCCACCCACTGAAGTTGAGGGCATGGAACAAAATGATAATGACGATATAGACGATGCAGACTGGTATCGACAGGAAGTGGGTGAAGAACCTGATGCAGGTTTATTCTCTAATTCCCGACTTCTAGCACTCGTTTAATGCTATTTAGTATTGATTACCTTGAAAAGTTTACGTGTATTTCATTGATAATATTTTGATATTCCCTTTGTGCAGAGTTTATGGCTGGTGTTTCTAGAAGCAAAGATAGAAATTCTATGGGTTTTAAAAATAAGACAACAAAGGATGGAAAAGGTCAAGGTCCGCAGGTGGAAGTAGAGAGTAAGTCATTTGGTAAGAAGTCCTTTCAGACAGGGAAAATTCCCAGCAACAAACATAAGCAAAGTGAGTCTGGAAAAAGCACAACTAAAACAGATGGTGACAGACAAGGAAAGTTCAGAAAAAGAAAGCATTATGGTGAAAGTGTGGCAGATAAGATCTTATCTCAGAAGAGGAAGGGTGGCGGAGGATCTACACATTTTAATAAGAGGAGAAAAACAAGCAAGTAGAACAGCTCACTTTTAGATGTGAACCAAGTGAGAGTAGTAATATGTAATGCTTTTGTTGATTATATAGTCAAGCAGTACTAGGAGGTGCATTGTTGGCCATCTCCTAAGTTCACTTTAAAGTCACAAGGTCATGTACCGAGGGTGTTATAATTCTATTAAGTCAAGCTTGCAGTATATTTTGATGCATTCTTGGACTTATGCCATTGTAAGTCATAGTTCAGATTGACGTTTGTCATCTTTGATTTTTGGCGCTATCAAGATTTTGAAAGTAACACTAGAGTTTTTTTATGCTTCATGTACGTTATGGTTAGCATGCACTGCAGTGTATTTTATAGCTTGTGGAGGAAAACAAATTGCATATGGAGCACCAGTTCCACGGTATGACATGTTAATGTAATATTCATTCTTTGAGAGTCCAAGTTGCTTGCAGACTAGTTTTGGCACCTGAGCTTGAAGATTGCATCTTAAGGTTCATATTGGCTTTAATGAGTTTTTAAACAAATGGTGTATTAAATTTCTTCAAACCACTTGCAAATACAGGGTTGTCTTAAGCCTTTTGCTGCTTGCTGTAGTTTGAGCAATAAATTCTGTATTTTAAATTTATTAGATGCAGCAACAAAGAGAAATTTTGTTTATGATTTTGCTCATCTGTAATTGGTTTTTCTTGTGGTGATTATTGATGACAATACTGATTTGAGATAGACTATCTTGATGTCAGTTTTGAAATACGAAGTCAATTTATAATTTATTAGCATCCAAACCCCTTTAAGTTTCTAATGGGTTGCAGTAGCAGCAACTGTCCTAAGCCTCGATACCAAACTCATTCTGGATGGGCTAGACTAGAAGAAGCCGGCTTATGAATGGATGGAACATAACGGCCATGCTTCTCTTTGTGCACTCCAGAAATATTGCAATAATGAGGTTTTAGTGGTGGGAAGGCCAATATTGGACCAAGTAGATCCACTCTTTGGATAGCATAGTCGCTTCCTTTTTAGAGAGTCTATGAGGTCAAGTCTTGGCTGAGGATTACTCAGGTAAAGAACTGAGTTTTCCTGCCAGGGAAAAGCTCTAAGAGTTGTCGACTAGGCAAATTGTCAAAGGCTGCTCAGAGAAGTCCAAAGCTAACTCGAAACCTTCCTTTGAATTAGATGCCTTTAGGAGGGAAGTTTGACATTTAATGGAGAATACTAGAATCTGGAACTTTATTTGGCTATGGCTGTTATAAAAAACTTACAGGTGTTGGAAATCAAGGGGTCAATTTGATGCTTTTCGGTTTTGTAAAGCTTATTTTATAGTATTTTGCAGGGAACTAATGGGGAATGCCTGCCTACATTACAGGTTTATTATGAAACATTGTGCTAACCAGCTGCAATGGTCATATAGCTGAGTAAAATGTCCATTTCTTCTATTGGAATTTCACGAGGAAGATCTTTTAAGATGTAGAAATTTCATGAATTGGGGTTTAGTTCGCAAATTCAAAAATTTCAGTTCTTGGGAGGTTCCAAAGATTGGTTCCCTGTGAATTATCAGCCTTAGGGTTGAACCAAAATATGGCTGAACAAAAATTATAAATTACATCAGTAAACCTAATACACTAGGCAATCAAAGAGAGGATGCCAAATATATGCCAATAAGTTTCATGCATAATCCCGATCTGAAATTGCTGCAATTAATGCAGGTTTACAGCAGTGTTTTAAAATTCGGCCGATCCAACCCCCTGGCTGGGCCGGCTCGGTACAAAAACTGGTCCAAAGGCTGGTTTGTTACCGATTCAGCCGGTTTGATAACAAACCCGCTGGCTCGACCGAGCCCGAGTTAAACCGGTTGAGCCAGTCCAAGCCGGCTGCAGACCCAAAAATTGACTTCATTTGGACTTAAAACTGGATATCAATTGGCTTTTAGGTTTTTGGTATGCCCTCTAACCTCTCCCAAGCCTATAAAAGCTACCCAACCCCTCTCATTTCTTCCTAGCTATCTCATTGCATTTGTGAAGCATTGGTTTTTGGAGCAACATTGAAGAGTCTCTTGGGCAATCTTTGGATAAACAGTGAGGAGTTTCTTGGGTAGACAATCATTGAAGCAAACATTGAGGAGGGTAGAGGCTAGAGGTATTTTTTTTTCACTTCTAAAAACTGTCTTTGCTTGTTTTTTTTTTCTTTTGCAAATCTGGAAATTGAAAACATAATTTTTTGTGAAAGAAATGAACATTGAATGAGTTGTTTTTAATTTTGTTTTCATTCTCAGATTTAAACCTTTCATTTCCAAGTCCAAATATTAGTCTCTAAATGGCTCCTAGAATGAAAGATGCTGCTTGAGCATATGTTGAGATGATTGATAATCAAATGCATTGCAAATTTTGTAAGAGAAAAATTAAGGGAGGTGGAGGGGGCATTCGTAGGCTAAAACAACACTTCGCTGGTCTAAGAGGCCAAATTATTGCAGGTGAAGCACCAATTGAACAAATTGGGGAAATTAGGAAGGAGTTGTGAGGTAAATTTCAGAAGTTTGATGAAGAAAAAATTAAGCAAAAAGAAATAGAGGCTGAAATTGGGAGGAAGAGGAATATAAAAACACATGATGGTTTTCAACCCTAGTTTTGTTTATGAGAGCTCTTCATCTATTCCTTGCACTGATGCATTCAACCCCTTTCGCTATGTTCCTCCCTATTTGGAGTCTATTCAAGAAAATGGTAAGGGTACAATGAAAAATAAGGGTAATATCAAAAGTTATTTCACACTCTACTCTCCCTCTGATAATGCACATGGTCCTCAAGCTAATAGAGGTCAAATGCAACCCACTTTAGATCAACATTGGAAGAAAGAACTGAGAGAAACTGCTTGTGATTACATAGCGAAATGGTGGTATGATGCTGATATCTCCCCTTCAATGCTTCTTGTTCACGTTTTTATGTACCTATGTTTGATGCCATATTTGTTGCTGGAAAGAGCTTCAAAGGTCCTACTATGCATTAGTTAAGGGGATCTCTTTTGCAAAAAGAGATTTTGTCCATTGATGAATATTTGAGAGATTTCAAGAACTCATGGGCAAAAATAGGATGTACCATCATGTCAGAGGGATGGATTGATGAGAGGAATTGTACTATCATAGACTTTCTTATCTTTTTTTCCCATAGAGAACCATGTTTTTAAGATCAGTGCATGCATTTGATAGGGTGAAAGATGCACACTTATTTTGTTAGATTTTGGATGAGGTTGTTGAAGAAGTGGAGGTGGCTAATGTTGCTCAAATCATCACAGATAATGCCTCTAACTATGTTTTTGTTAGTAAAATGTTAGAGGAAAAACACAAAACCATCTTTTGGGCCCCCTATGCTGCACATTGCATAGATCTCATGCTTAAGGATCTTAGTAAAATAGATTGGATCAAGAACACTATAGAGCATGCCAAAAGCATAACAAAATATATTTACAATCACTCACGGATTTTGAACTTGATGAATAAACACACAAAGGGCAAGGATATTATTAGGTCTGCCATCACTAGATTTGCAACTCATTTTTTGACATTACAATCTATGCTTCCCAACATAGAAACTTGCAAAACGTGTTTTCCAATGATGAATGGAATGAATGTCAATCGTTTCACAAACATGATGGCAAAGATGTGAAAAAGAAAGTTAATGAAGATATATTTTGGAAAAAAGCAGCATAGATTGTGAAGGTTGTTGAGCCATTGGTTTAGGTGTTGCGGTTGGTGGATGGGGAAAGATTAGCTATGGGCTTCATTTATGAGGCTATGGATCAAACAAAGGAGCAAATAAAGGCAACATACAAGGGAATAGTGGTTAAGTATTTGCCCATTTGGGAAATCATTGATTAAAGATGGAACAATCAACTCCATCGCCTTATACATGCATCTGGGTATTTTCTGAATCCAATGTTTCATTATAAAGCCCCGGAGGCAGAAACTTTGACTGGGGAGGTTAGAGATGGATTGATTGACTGCATTGATTGCATGATCCCAAGGAGAGTGGCCAGTTGGAGATACACCGACAGATCACTTGCTTCAATAGAGCCACAAGTACCGTTGGCAAGAACCTAGCAAGGATTGCAAGGGAAGCTGATCTGCCAGGGAAACAAAGAATTTCAATTTTCAAATTAATATTTTGTTATTTTGTTAAATTGTTTATAATGAAAGTTGGATATAATTTGTTGAGCTAATTGAAACTCGTTACACAACTATGTTTTCTGCAGCACAATGGTGGGAGGCATTTGGTAGCCATTTACCTCAATTGCAGAAGTTTGCAATCCACATTTTGAGTCAAACTTGCAGTGCTTCTGGGTGTAAGCACATTGGTTTGTCTTTGAGAGGATTTACATGAAGAAGAGAAACCGTTTTGGAGCAAAAATAGTTAAATGATCTAGTCTATGTCCAATACAACCTCCGACTAAGACACAACCAATTGTTGAACAAAAAACCTGATACATATCCCATTGTGTTGGATGATATTGGTCCAACATCAGATTGAGTAGTGGAGAGTCGTCCAACAGAGTTTGAATCTGATGAGGATATTGATGTTGACTTGGATATACACCTAGAGGCTCAGTTAAATGCAGATCCACTACTACCAGGCCCAACCCCAAGTCCTCCATTTGTAGTCGCATGCACTTCATCTAGTCAGCGACGACGCAAACACAGCTCGTCCATCTCAGGTTGAGTGTGCTAGTGCTACTACTTATACAGTTCCAGTTGAAGATCTTGATGATGAGGAGCCATGGGTTTCCCCTTCTGATTCAGAGTTTGAGCCATATGATTTTGCCTTGTCTAGCAGTAGTGACTAGTGATGTTTTGTTGTAGAGCGACGCAAACACAGCTCGTCCATCTCAGGTTGAGTGTGCTAGTGCTACTACTTATACAGTTCCAGTTGAAGATCTTGATGATGAGGAGCCATGGGTTTCCCCTTCTGATTCAGAGTTTGAGCCATATGATTTTGCCTTGTCTAGCAGTAGTGACTAGTGATGTTTTGTTGTAGAGGCCATTTAGAGCCTCCTTGGTTGCGTTTTTGTTCTGATTTCTATATCATGCATGTATTGGACAGTGCACTAGGTGCCATTTTGATATAATGGATATATTCATGAGCTTACTTTGATCATATGTTATCTTTTGTCTATATTCTAATAATTTTTGTTTGGCTACATGAATGAAAATCTTTAAAATTATGTTTTTTTATTATAAAAAAGTAAATATTTAATGTATTTTTTTAAAAGATTGAGTCATTGAAATCGAACCGACCAAGTCAAAGTTGAAGTCGACTCTCCGCTAGTTCCGAAACCGAAACAATAATGCTCTGATATGATCTTCAGTGTCTCTGTTAGATCCCTTAATAATTTCAGCATTAACTTATGTCATTTCAACATGACATTTTAGTTTGTTCTGGTAATCATGAAAAAGTGATAGTTCAAAGTCAAATGTGATAAAACATTATTGGATAGCTAAAAATTTCATATATATACACAAGAGATGAAGTTTAACTACATACTCTAACACATTGGTGCAACCAACTAATCTTTTAAAACCTTGAGATAGGGAAAACAAGAAAAATCTAGCTCTACCAAATATACTTCAACAAGCTAGAATCACCACTAGCAAATCAACCTCGAGATAGGGAAAACATGAAAACTCTAGCTTGATCAAAGCTACTTCAACAAGCTAGAATCACCACTAGCAAGTTCTACTTGGCCTCACACAAGGTTCTTTTATTCTCTTTCCTATTCAACAAGTACAACTTAAGTTTTGTCAACAAACCCTAACTCCATGACTTCAAGAATACTGCAAGAGGCCCTAATACCATAAGGCAAAGAGAGATAGAGTACAAAGAATAATAAACATATGGGGGAGAGAGATTAGCATTTTGACATTTCTAAACCAAGCATAAAGAAGTATAAGCACAATTACATCTTTGATTATGATAAATGACTATGTGAAAGCTGAAGGAAGTATAAGCACAATTACATCTTTGATTATGATAAATGACTATGTGAAAGCTGAAGGACGTCTAGGACGACAAATAGACCTAGTCCTCCAAAGGGAACTTATAAGACACAATTAGGTTTAGACATTTGAAGTGTTATAAACAAGTGACACAAGTTAAGCTCATAGGTGACGATGATCAACAACCAAGGTCCCAAGGCATGGGTGCTACTAACTATGGTCCAATGTTCCTTTTCCAAGGCTCCAAAGTTCGAATGCATCTTGAAGCTCAAGTGCATCTTTAGTGACCACGATAATTACAAGTCCAAGCCCTCAACCAAAGCATCTTCAAATGTAATATTATGTGCAAACAACCAAGCAATCCCATGCTTTATTAAGGTTAAACAGTTTTTGAAATGCTCAAAACTATTCCTCCAATGCAAAGCACGTTTGGCAAGCAACAATCCTTAATGTGTTGGCTAAATGAGAAGTCACCAAGCTCCATAGATCTGCAATGCTCCAAGGAATAATGTCATGTAAGCATCTAAACAAGGTCTAACAACAAATAATAAGCTACCTCTAATGTGCGACTCCCTAACGAAACATTAATGGTCACACATACACCAAGTATCTCACTTCTCATGCAATATCCCCAAACATGACGTAAACACTTTTGGAGTAAACCTTGAAAGCTAAGAAAATCGATTTGAGGTGATTATTCAACTCTACGAGGGATGATGGCAGCATATGTGAAGATTTTTGTGGTATGTATTTAGAGAAGCCCTTCGTAGATTCAATCATAATTGAAGCATGTGATTTAGTGGTGCAAACAATTAAAGATGTGTGGCAAACACTACTATGGGGTTAAAAATGGACACATTGCTTGGAATTGCAAAAAGAGGGTTTAGGAACCACTCAAAAAGGACGTCATCTATAAAGGAAATTGTGAATCTACAATGATCCGGGGAAGATTGTTTAAGGAAAAGTTTGATCAATGAATGACACTAACAAAGCATAAAAAAACATTGACCAAGAGATAATATCTTGTAATCTCCAAATATTAGGCAAGAACCTAGAGGCGTGTAGGAATTTGTGTTTCAATGGATTTTAGCTTTGGCATTAAGCTATAGAAAACTTATTTTTGCAGTGGAAGAGATGGAGGAACATAGCTTGCAATGTAGAAGAATATTGTGACAATATGACAAATCTTTCTTAGAGTGGAACATGTTTTAGTGTTTGCTAGGGGACATTGTTGCATGTGGTTCCTAGTAGCTAGGAGTAGTGTTATGGTGGTCACTGGAAGGGGCCCTTGTTTGTTTTTCTAATGTGAATCCCTATCTTGTGAGAAAGCATTGAACAATTGCATTCACACTATTTAAATTAAGAAACATATTTTATATAAAATACGTAAATTACATTATTAAATGATGTTATGCAATTGGAAATGAACAAATTTATCTGTAATTTTTAGATTTTTATCAATAAGAAAAATGGATTGCCCTTCCTTTTATTGTACATGCACATCACTTATTTTAACACCCTTGAGAGATCATAGAGGTTGAGAGGTCGTGTATGTGAGATCAATTTTTTTAAGAAAAATTTATGGAGGGATTTACTTGAGAAATTTGTTTTAATAATGATAGAAAATTATTTATGGAAAATGAAAGGTTGGTTGTTGGCGGTGTTGTTTTAATGAGGATGTAGAATTATATATGGAAAATGAAGGGGGCGATGCTATGGAAGAGAGCCTTGGGTACCTTACACATTTTAAATATGTTAGATAAAGCATCCAAGAGCCTTTCATGTTCAAATAAAAACTCGCAACGTGACAATGGTGCTTAAAACTTGTAGGTTATAAGTTAGTTGATTGAAGAAATTAGATCTTGTGGGATGTAAGGAAGGAATACTCAAAATCCCTAAATTTTTCAAATGGACATTGTTATCATGAAACTTGTAAGAGTTGGGTTCAAGATTCTTTTGTAGATCTTTGAAAATGAAGATAACCTCGATGTGGTCTTGTTATAGAAAGTCAATTACCCATTCTTTAGAAAATGGGTAATGGATAGTTGTTTTGCTCATTGTTTTGTAGTTAAATGGGTGATATGGTTTAATTTATGCTCTTCATCTTTCTCAACAAAATGTTGAAACATGTTCCTTTTCAAAACTTCAAGCCCATGTTAGAGTTTCTTTCTGGGACATGGTGAAATTTACTTATTTTTTGAACCAAAAAGAATGAAATAAAAGGCATTTACCAATGTAATTGTGCCATTCATGACTTTGTACCATCAATTGATTTGGTGGATGAACTATTTACCTAGAAAAATAGGAGGATAGATTTTTGGCAAGAGATAATTTTACTAGGTAGTATTCATGTGGCGTTGAATTGTTTTAAGAGGTGTTGCCTTTTGTCATTGATACATAATTTAATTAACGGAGGAGGTTTTTCTCCCAAAATAGGCTCTTCAAATTTGAAATGTATTGAAGGAAATGCGAAAAATTTGTACTGTGAAGGCCATATATGTTAATTAAAATTTTGAAAAGTTGAAACAAGATTATTGTAGTAACTTCAAAGAAAAAGAAAACAGAATCCCAATTGAAATAAACTTAGTGATGATATTTAAAAGAATTGTTTTAGGAGCATAATCTCTCAAGTATGACCTAGATCAAGTGTATAAAAGAGAATAGACCTTGTGGGAGTAGAAATCGAGGGTGAGTTTGTTAAAGTAGCTGGATTAAAATGCCTCCTCTCATAAACGCACAATTTCAATTAAGAATAGTAGTTAAATTTGTTATTTTTTTAAGCAGGATGGGAGGGAGTTGAAGTTCAAGTGGAAATAAGGAACATTGTTAGCACTTATTTGAAGAATTTGCTAAAGGAGCAAGTGGTGAAGAAGGTGGTGGCTCAAGAAAATACTAAGAGTAATTTTGCTAGATTTCATAGTACATACTAGGAGTAGTTTCACAAGATTAAAACATGGAGTGATGATGCCCATTACTAAGTAAGAATTATCACAATTAAAAAGAAGACGCCTTAAGGCTTGTCAAATTTGATGCATAATATTTTCATGGAAAATTGGGATATTGTTAAAGGTGGTTTAATAATCATGATGAGCTAGAGTTGTTAAATACTGTGTAATTTGAGTGTGACTTTCTTGACAATAGTTTCCTAAAAAAAATATTTACTAGGTAGTACATAAATTCCGGTTTGCTATTTTAAAAGCGACTTCGTTTGGACTTAAAACCAAATATCAATTGGCTTTTAGGGTTTTGGTATGCCCTCTAACCTCTCCCAAGCATATAAAAGCTACCCAACCCCTCTGATTTCCTCCTAGCTATCTCATTGCATTTGTGTGAACATTTGTGAAGCGTTGACTTTTGGAGCAACATTGAGGAGTCTCTTGGGCAATCTTTGGATCAACAGTGAGGAGCTTCTTGGGCAGTCATTGAAGCAAACAGTGAGGAGGCTAGAGCCTAGAGGTCTTTTTTTTTTCACTTCTAAAATCTGCCTTTGCTTTTTTTTTTTCTTTTGCCAATCTGGAAATTGAAAACAATTTTTTTTTGTGAAAGAAATGAACATTCAATGAGTTGTTTTTTGTTTTGTTTTCATTTTCAGATTTAAACCTTTCATTTCCCAAATATCAGTCCAAAATCGTTCCTAGAATGAAAGATACTGCTTGGGCATATGTTGAGATGATTGATAATCAAATGCATTGCAAATTTTGTAAGAGAAAAATTAAGGGAGTTGGAGGGGGCATTCAATTTTGCATTACATTCAAGGGCCTCTTTTATAAATTGCTTTGTTTGAGGCTGACTTTTCAACTTATCCCTGACTACTTCTATCTATGTTTCTTTCTCAGAAATTTGTACTTGGTACTGCAACCTCATTCTTTCAAAGTCTTTCTGGAATTGTGACATTTTCATTTCAATTTGTTCACTGGTATTGAGCTTTTCCTATTCTAACAATTTCTTCAATTTCTGAACTTTATCTTCCTTTTGCTTGAGTAGAATTTGTACCTCTGCAACTTTATCAATGGTGGCAGTTGCATATGCTCCTGCAAACTGTGATAACTTAGTCAGATGTTCTGTAGGATTGGAAAAATTGTCTTTCTAGACAACATCCATTGATTCATCATTGAGAATGGTGACTGTATCATCAAATATTCTTCTTTTGTTCATTTTAACTACAGCTTTGTGATTTGGGCTGTAGAAAACATCAAGTAGAGGTATCTCCTCAATTTTTAAAACAATATGCTCTGTAGGGCATGCCGGGATGATCTCTTGTTCCTGAACCTCTGGTACCTGCTGAAATGGCACTGCAATTTCTACTATCTTTTGAGTTTTCTAAGGGGTTTGAAAACTCGTTGAACCTTCTAGATTAGGATTTGGGGGTATTTGCAGTGCTTTAGTAAATTTTCTCCATTTTGTGTTTAAACTCTGAACTTGAGGTTTCACTTTCTATTCAGGTGTAGTTTGAATACGCTCAACTTTTTTCGAAGATGATTCTGTAGAAATTTCAACCCCCACTCCGGTTATCAGTTTTCCTTATCACTCCATGCATATAGTTTTAAATATGAACATGACATAAATACTAAAATTTGGAAATGAATGAAATTTCTGAAAACACAAATTTGGAGATTTTTGCAACTGTTGAAAATGCAGAAATAAAACACAGGAAAAATATGACAGCCACACACAGAAAATAACATAGTGATTTTTGGTCAATGTGACCCTGGAAAACCCCCTACAAATCTTGGGGAAAACCAGTTTGAGAGTTCTTCTTTATTTGTAAAAATTCTTTTATAGAGACACTGAAATATACTGTAAAAATTCCAACAACCAAAAATTTAACTTATCTCGATTTTCGTGCTTGCACACCACCTCGGAAAACGTGGCAACAACAAAACATAAATTTTACAGCATTAAATGTTGAATTGTCACCCTCGAAAATTGTGCACGAAATTTTGTAGTACGGTTATACGGCTATACAGATTGTACAAAAAGTAAAATTGTACTTCCTCCTCGAAAAATGTGCCTGAATTTGCCTCGAAAAATGTGCTGCCATCTGTTGTACGGATTTCTCTAAATTTGTGTCGGAATAACATTAGTTCTCCTCGATTTTCGTGCCCAGAATCTGTCTTGGAATTCGTGTTGAAGCTGGTGTACGAATTCTTCGATTTTTGTGCCTCCTTTCTAAAAATATGTGCCAAACTCTTGATGTATGGATTTTGCCTTGGGATTTGTGCCCAATGAAGCTGCTGTACGGATTTGTTGAAGTCTCATTGCTGCCCTCCTTCAACTTCTCACTGCTCAGAAATTTTCTCCTTGCTCTCCTTCTCTTTCTCTCAATGGCTCATGAAAGACTGAATGACTTTTTCTCCTTTTACCCTAACCCTAAATGATTTTTGAGGAATCCCTAAATCTAATGGCTGAGATAGTTTTAGATCAAGGGTTGAGAATAAATGTGCATTTAATTCTCAATTTTTATTTTTTAACTCACTCCACTTAAATAAAGACCCATTTAGCCTTTTATTTCCATGCTCACTTTTTTTCACTTTCTAATTTTTCATTGACTTTAATAAAGTCATTTTATAATTAGAATGTAACTTTATCACTTATAAAGTCACTTTTAAATTAAATTGACTTTACCACTTATAAAATCACTCTAGGAGAAAAGTACAAATAAATGTGGACAGTTTTTCCTAGGCCAAAGATCAAAGCCTTAAGGAACCACTTGTCTTCTGGTACCCAAATCTTAACACTCCATTTTACCGAGGAAAGTGTTCCTCACCACTCTCATCTTGTCTCTGAAATAGACATGTATTGGGCCATGGAAAAGGTACATTTTACCCCTATGTTTAGCTTGATTTATTATTAACTTTTATATGTTTTCCTTCATTTTGGAAATAAATCAAGGAGAATAGTGTAAAAGTAGGGTAAAACGAATTATTAGTAAATAATGAGTTTAATAGTATAAAAACTAACTTTTGTTGTGTTTATTGATAGGAAATTTGAACAACTAACTGCTGACCAAACGACCAAACAACAACAGTCAAGAAAAGCAAATGAAATCGTGTCTGGTTCCTGTGAATCAACAAGAGATAGAAATACACAATTATTCTTGAAGCATTCGGCTGATAGCTGCGAAGCCTCAAGATCTCCTGATCCTGAGGATTTGTTATTCTCTGTTTTGTTTCTTCTTAAAGTTATAAAAGGTTGTAGGTGAAAGAGAACAAGAGAGAGTTTTTCCTGTATATTGTAATTTTTTTGTAATAAACATCTATTCAAACAGAGTCTTTGAACTCGTGATAATGTACCTATTCTATTGATTAATGAAAGAGTTATCATTTTTGTTAGAAGCAGATTCTGAGTTTTTCTTGGTAAAAGACTTCTGGAGGCTTCGGGCCCGATCCCTGGGAGTTCTCCTACTATTTTGTGTTATATGTTTATTTCATGATTCTCGCAAATTAGTTATTCTTACGCCTTGTAGAATTACGATTTAATTCAGTAATTGCTAGTGTGGTGTGTTACGATTTCCTTTCAATTAGGTTGAATTTGTCATTAATATTCATTTACTGCTGAGTGATGTTTTTCCATTTATGAGATTGATTTTAGTGTGGTTAAGTAGTTGTTGTTGAATTTTGCACATTGTTATTTCTTGAGTTTTTCCCATTGCAAGTGTGAATGTATGGTTTGTTCTTCAATTCTGAATGTTGTTATTAATTGAATTATAGAGAATTCCATTGCAAAATGTTAATAGGTGATTGCTATTCAATTTATTAATTATTTATTTTCTATTGCTGCTCAATTCCTTAAGTTTATGTTCAATTGCAACAGATCTTTAATTTCAACATTGAGTGTTTACTTTCTGCATAAGTTCAGATTAGAATTTCATTCTTTGATTGATTTGAAGTATTTCATAGTTTACTTTGGAATTGATTGATTGAACTTCGAGAATTAGATAGTATTTCTTGCAACGATTTGGAATAGTTAACCTATGATTTCACTCGCACTCTTGAACTAAACAGACTTGCCCTGTGTTGATGGTTAATGTGAAGCATTAAGATTACTTTTAATAGTCATCTTTTTGAACCAACTTTTTGGTGCCATTGTCGGGGAGAGTGTTTAGGAGTGATGTCTTTTTGTTTTTCCTTTTGCTATGAAAGAACTAAATATTGAAAACGAGAGGTAAGAACCTGCGTATTAGCAAGTAAAAAGCTTTCTCATCAGCCTGTTTTTCAGCAATTGTGCAGAGGTTAAATAGGATAGGTGTTTTTTTTATGAATGACTAGAAAGAAAAAGATAGAATTAGATCGAAACCCCCCGCCTAAATCCATAAAACCCAAGGGATCGGTGACCCTTGGCAGAACAACATTCATAGACGAAATCATAAGGAAAGTTGAATCTCAGGCATCTGTAGGACCAAAAATCATTTTTGAAAAGATTCCTACTATAATCCCTCAGGCAAAAACGTCACCATCTGCAGTCCACGCTGAGATCCACAACGAAACTGGAGGGTATGAACAGAGCTTTCAGACTACAGAACATTTGAGTCCTGACCCTTCACGAGAGGGAAATTCTTGCAATTTGCAAGAAGGAGAGGGAGAAACCAGTAGTGTTGTAAGGATAAATCTAAAAACTCTAGAGCCTTGATCTCCTGAAATAGTAGTTGAGACAAAGACGCCCACCATTCCAGATCGAGGTAGTGCTGCAAGGCCTCCTCCAAATCCGCCTCCTAATGCCACTCAAATTATTCTCCCAGACCAGGAAATCCCCGAAGGTTATTTGCACATCTTTGATCAGATAGCGCACAATCAGCCCCAGGGTCAAACATCAACATTGGAGTATTCCATTGTTGACCCGGTTGCAAATTCCCCTATGAAAGCTATTCTGTTACAAAAAATCCCCACCTTCCATGGACTGACTTCAGAAGATCCATATACATTTTTATTTGAATTTGATTTTTTGTGTAGGGGATATGATTACACCACTGACCCTCAAAAGTTGAAACTGTTCCCCTCTACATTGAAGGGGGCAGCTCTACGTTGGTTTATGGGGCTTGGTGGGGGAACCATTAATAATTGGGATCAAATGAAAAACTCTTTTCTTAGTAAATACCAAGATTACTGCCGGACTAGATAATTGAAAGATGAAATCTTCAACATGACTGCAAAAGATAACGAGACATTATAAGAATATGTTGAACGATTCCAATATAATTTGCAAAGGTCCCCATATAATGCATTTTCTAAAGGTGTTCTAAAAGTAACAATGATCAAATGAATGAAAGATGAATGGATAGAAACACTTAATATAATGGGAAAATGGCACATCTATCAGGAAAATTATGATGACATTATTCTATTGTGTATCAGGTGCTCTCGAGGTAGTATGCATAATAGGCCAGCTGGACGAGATTAAGTTGCTAGGAATTACAATCAGTCAGGTGGCAGCGTAACCAAAGCAGAATTCGGTAACCTTTTAGAATATTTCAAAACCGATATCTTGGGCATCCTAACAACATAGCTAGATGTGCTGCAAGCCAAGCAGAAACAAGCTTTAGCAGAACATAACTTTGGCTATTTTTTGTCCACGTTGTCAGAAGAAGCACAACCACGGGATTGTCCATGAGACATGGTCCAGACATGTGCCATTTGTACCAAGGACTACGCCACTGAACAATTTCCTTCACTTCCAGGGTTGAAAGCGGTCTTCAAAGAAGAAGAAGAAGAAACATAACCAGTATATATGATGAACCAACGTCGACAGTGACAAGCCTGACCAACATGTATGTCACAAGACCCATCTCAATTATTTCCTTCTTCACAATTTAATCAACATAACTTTGGAACAACATGGAAAAACCAATCACCTTTTTCTACTTGGCCATCCCAACCATTTTCCATGCCCCCCTTGGCCAACTCAATCCTTTCTAGGTAATGGTTAGCCAAATTTTCCTTTCTCTCCTTCATTCTGGAAAAACAACCCATATCAGTCCCAGTGGCCTGCCTCCACCTCACAAAATTCAAATTGATCTCAAAACTGGCAGCGACCCCTGAGAATGTCCAATTTACCTATGGGAATAGGGGCTCAAACTCAACCCACATTACCAGCTCCATACCAAGTAAAACAAAATTCTCAGCCTATTATACGCCCTCAATTTCCAGCACAACCAAATCCTAATCCTAATAACAGATTGGCTCAACTAATCTATATTTTTAAGAATATAGACTCTGAAATTGAACAGAAGGAATGCAATGAACTTAGGCTGAGATTAGGGTGTGTTATTTCACCTGAATAAGATACCGCCCTGCCACAAATTGAGTCTGAAATTCCAACAACACCTAAACAATCTACTGTGACTAAAACAAAGATAAAACAAAGGGAGGGACAGTCGACCAAAAAGATCCTGAAAATCTTATTATTTCCTCTCCTCCATTCCCTGAGAGATTAGTAATACCCAAGCCAATTGTCTCTTCATATTTTGATCTCATAGGGAATTAAAAAATCTTTGTATTAAAATTCCTCTCCTATAGACTATACAGGACATTCCTATTTATGCTAAAACAATTAAAGAATTGTGTGTAAAAAAACTTGTGAGGACTTTGTCGATTGTTCATGTTGTAGGGACACTGTCAGATTTACTTTTGGGTAAAGAAACACCAATAAAATATGAGGATCCAGGAAACCCCATAGTCACAGTCCAGATCTATGACCGCTCCTTTTCAAACACGTTAGTTGATTTGGGGGCAACGATTAATATTTTAACTACAAAAACCTGTGAAACACTTGGAATAACAACCTGGGAACCCACCACTACCTTGCTGGAACTTGCTGACCAATCCGTTGTTAAACTAGAAGGTACATTACAGGATATCCTGGTTTCTGTGGACTCATGGGAATACCCGGCAGATTTTTTAGTTATTAACCCAAAAAGTAGATTAGACGGACATCCTCTGATATTGGGATGACCTTGGTTAACAACGACTGATGTTTACATAGGTTGTCGAACAGGTAACATGACCATTGCTAAAGGAGATGCCATAAAGTGTTGATCATTGGTTGTCATTGATGTCAACCCAAGGAGCACCAGGGGTTATCCCAATATTGCATGGGAATTTTGACCTACCAAATTACTATATTCTAGTTCAAGAATGCTTTTGATGGTTTCTACTTGTTGATATGTTTCCGTTGATATATGACACGCCACGTAATTCTTCACGGTTTGAGAGATATTCATGTGTGAAGTTTGTAACCCCAGTTAGTGGGCTAAAAACCCATGGGGTTGTGGCATGGGTCATTGAAAAGTCAATAATTAATACTTTTTAAGCTCCTAAAATCCTTTTCACGTTCACTTGTTGAATCCCCTCTCAATCTAAGCATTTATATAAATTGTGATCCTCATATCCTCCTTATGTAGGGATTTCACTCCTTGAAACAAGTCATCGTGGCATTTGCGCTCTAATATTTTTTCTACGATGGTTCAGACGCTGAAATTTTTATGAGGCGAAGCTGAAATCCTGAGGAAGATCCTATAAAAATTTCAGAATAGGGTGCGCAATATTTTCGGAGATATGATCTGTGGAAGTCAGTGATTTTGCAGGCTCCTGAATTTCATCTCAAAGAAGTGACCTTGGGAAAATCGTCACAACTCTTTCTTTGAGTGTCGGATTGGAATTATATAAAAAGTGTCAGATAGTGCATAGACTGTAATTTTCACTGTATCAATTTCAAAGCCAAATGAAGAAACACTGACACGTGGCACGCCGTACAAGTTCGCTTTACTAAAATAATCCATAATTAGGTCATTGTGAGAGATTGGGCATAAATCTCCCTTGAAGAATCCAAATTGGATCATACCTATGGCATTGGAAAGAAGACTCAGAGTACTACCACAAAACCGAAAATCACATATTGGGGAGCTGAAATAATAGAGATACACCAGATTCAATATCAAGATCCTAGAAGGCAAGAAAAAGCTAGATCATGTGTTGTCAAGGGCTGCAAAGGACCAGACTTTATAGGGCAGCAAAGCAAAGCAAGGTGAAGCAAAGGGTAGCATGACAAGAGCAGCGATCAAGGTGCAGAACAACAGCGAGAAGTTCAGCACATGAAGTCTTCAAGTGGGTAGCACTGCATACAGTCATTGTAAAGGTATCAGTGTACTAAGTCCTTCTAAATGCATCATTGTAAAAATTGTACAACTGTTTATCTGCCAAGAGTTGAAGAGGCAGTGTCGGGAGATCTAGGATCATCATTAGGTGGTTGTGTCGTAGTTGGGGTTATGGTCTAGTGTGTCTTCTTCTTCTACATCATGCTATATCATTGTAAAGTGGACCATTTTCCCTGGTACGGGAGTCCATTCTTGTTTTATTCTTATATAGGGTGGTAGGGTGATGCTAGGCTGGTGCATTAAGTCACCAACAGGTTCAAGCCTATGAAAAATTTAGGGTGGTAGGGTGGCGCTAGGATGAGTTTTAGCTCATTGGGTGTTGGGGCATCTGTTCAGCTGATTACTGAAGAATCTCGGGCATTGGAGCGTCCATCCAGTGGGAGCTGGAGAATAATGATTTTCTAGATTCTAGGAAGTTGGAGCTTTATTTTCAATTGGAGTTGAATATTAAAGAATTATTAGAAAGGAATTCAGGTGGTTTTTGTCCCGGAGAGGGTTTCCACCTTAAAAAATGTGTGCATTTGTGTTCCTTTTATTTACTGCTATCATTGTACAAACACTGATAATAATTGAAGATTACCTATTGCTCTAATTGAAAGGAATATTGATTCACCCCCTCTTAGTATTTCCAACAATTGGTATCAGAGCTTGGTTCCTTCAATAGTAGTTTAACAGCTAGAAGGAGGTCATGGAGCATACCAAGAATGGTGTAACTATGTTCAATGAAAATAATTATGCACTCTAGAAAGGAATAGTGGAGGTCAATCTCTTGGCGCAAGGTTACGAAGTATGGGACATTGTTCAAAATGGATTTACATCAATCGCAGATGAAAAAGGTAAGAAGAATTTGGTAAATGATGCAAAAACAAAGAATATTATTATCAGTGGACTTATTGAATCTACTTATCATAAGGTGTTGGGTTGTAAAACCGCCAAAAATGTATGGGACAAGCTTGAGAATATATATGCATGTGACTCAAATGTCAAAGAAGCAAAGCTTCAAATCTATCGAGAAAAATTTGAGCAATTCATAATGAAATAAGATGGCAACATTGTTGCTTACTTCCAATACGTTGATGAAATAACCAATACTCTAGAAGGATTGGGAGAGCCAGTTGACGAGAAGACTATTATATGAAAGATTCTTAGAACGTTACCAGGGAAATTCAACTCAAAGGTATCGGTCTTAGAATACAGTGCAAATCTGGACAAACTAAACAAAGAGGAATTACATGGAGTTATCATATCATATGAAATGAGACTTGATGAAGAAGAGGGTACTTCGCATCTAGAAATTGCGTTCGTTGCATCTAAGAAAACCAATAAGGAAAAACAACCTTCAATTGAAAAGACATGCACCTGCAAGTTTGAAGAAAAGGGAGATGATGAAGATCTTTTAGATGAAGAATATGCTTACTTTATGAGAAAATTAAAAATTGGTAAGGGAAAATTCAAAGGTAAACTTCTATTGATATGTTTTGACTGTGGTGAGGTTGGGCATTTCGCAGCAAAATGTCTGAACATAAGTGATGGCAACTCAAAAGGAAAGAAAGGCTTTAATAAATTCAACAAGAAAGAAAAAAAGAAAGGATCCAAAAGGAACTTTCTCTCTAACGAAGATATCTCATCATCCGATAAAGACAGCGACAACGAAGAAGAAGCCAATGAGAGAGTATTGTTTATGGTCAAGCACAATAAACAAGAGGTATCAAACAACGAAGAGGAAGGGTTGACCATAGAATAATTTTCTAAGGAGGCAATCAGGCTTATAAAAAAGCTCAAGGCTGAGAAGATTCGTTCCAATACTCTTGAAGAACAAGTTCAAGGTCTCAAAATTGAAGTTGAAGAACACAAATGTATTGAAGAGTCACTTCAAAAGAAGTTGGAAGAAAGCAACCAAGAAAGGGAAGCATTAGAAGCCGAAGTAGTCTCGCTACGTAAGGAAGTGAAGAAGGGAAAAATTGTCCAAAATTATGCCAATAGCTCAAGGGTATTGGAAGAACTCATCAAAAATCAATGATCTTACAATGATAGAACTGGCCTCAGTTACAAAGAAGAAGAAGAAGGACCTTCTACAACAAAATACAATGAACCTATGAGATCTAACATACATTTAGACTTCATTAGACAAGATTCGCAAGCACATCTTGGGAAGACGATTCCTCGACGAATATTTCCATCTAGGTACCAACATATTTTTCATGGCTATTGTTATTCATGTGGAAAATATGGTCATAAAGCTAAAGAATGTCGCATGTACCCTAGGAACCAATACAATTCTAGGAGATCCTTCAAATATGAACCTCCATGGGCTCAATGAAACATCAATAGATTTGAACATTTAGTAAATAATATGGAATGTTAAAATGTCAAAAATTTTGACACATAGCCAGAGACTGCAGACTTGAAAATCCTCCAGAAGAATCTTCGAAGCCACAGAATGAATGAACATGGAAGAAGAAGAAGACTGATAACTATGCTCTCGCTCTCAAGGCTTAAAACAACAAAGATGTGTGGTATGTTGATAGCGGTTGCTTGATGCATATGAATGGAGATAGGAGAAATTTGTATCTCTTAAAGAGAAGGATCGAGGCAGTATCCTTTGGAAACGTCAGATCTTCCGATATTGTAAGATCGGGTACCATCCTCACTTGGAAGCAAATATGTTATAGCCAATAATGTTCTATTGGTTGAAAACATGAATCTTTGCTCGGTGTTGGACAATTGTGTGATCAGGGACACACAATGCTATTGACTCTGAAATGTGAAATCGGGGAAAGACATGTATGGTAAAATTGTGGCTATAGCAAGTCGAGTTCTAAACGACATATATGTTACGGATGAAGCAACTAAAACATGTCTACTAGCTAAAGAAGATGAAGTTGGTTATGGCACAGCAGATAGGTCACATAAAGTTTGTGACAATCTTGTCGGGATAAGCAAAAAGACGAGTATGAGAAAAGCCGAGAAAATCTCACGAGCACTTCCAACACACTATGTGAGGCCTGTTGGCACGACAAGCAAACAAAAGTCGAATTTAAAACAAAAGAAAACTTTGCATCACATCCATTTGAATTGATACATACTGATCTATGTGGTCTTGTGAGAACAAAAGGCTTAGATGGAGAATTATATTTCATGTTAATGATAGATGACTATACCAGGATGACAGTTGTCATTTTCCTATAGAAAAAATTTGAAGCATTTGAGTGCTTTAAGATCTACAAGGAGTTGGTCGAAAATGAAACTGATTTTAAAATTAAGTGTCTAAGATCAGATAATGGGGAGAATTCATTTCAAATTATTTTGACAACACTATGACGAAAATTGAATAAAAAGACAATTTTCAAAGATTCCTGGTATGAGGCGGCAAATGGAGTTGTTGAATGAAAGAAACGAGAACCGTACAAGAAATGGTAGAACAATGTGAAGGACTCACAATTGGATGAAAAAATTAAGGTTCAAGCAATTGATACGGAAATCTTCACAATCGATCAAAGTCTCTCGAAACCATTGCAACAAGACCCCATATGAATTATGGAAAGGAAAAGCCAACTAATTTAAAATATTTCGAGAATCTTTGAAGCCATTTATATCAAAGAGAAGATCGAAATTTGGAGTACAGTTTGAATCACGTGTTGATGAGGTATCTTTGTTGGTTGCTCACGCAAAAGAAAGGCCTATAAATGCTATAATCTAAGATGGAAACGAGATAGTGGAGAGCATAAATTTTATATTTGACGAAGATGGTGTTCTAACGAATAATGATGAGGATCTAGAATCTTTGAAACCTGAGACAGAGGCTGAAAAATACACAAAGAAAATTCTAGAAAAAGAAGCAATTTTCAACCAGGAAGAAGTGAATAATCATCATCAAGATATACAGGAAAAACAGCAAGAAGCTCCTCCAAAGAGAACAAAAGAATGGATTCAAAAGAACCATCCATCAATTCAAATCATTAGTGACATAAATGAAGGTTGACAGCTTCATTCATCACAACAAGCACACGTTTCTTTTCTAGCAACCTTTTAGACTAGTAGTTTTGAGGAAGCCAACCAGAATGAACATTGGGTAACAGCTAGGAATGAAGAATTGGATCAAATCGAGAAGAATAAAAAATGGAAATTAGTTCCATGACCAAAATATAAAAATTTCATTGGGACTAAATGGGTTTTTAGGAACAAATTGAATGAAGATGGACATGTTACCAAAAACAAAGCAAGGTTGGTTTTCACAGGCTATGCACAAGTGGAAAGAATTGATTTCGATGAAACATTTGCACCATTTTCCAGAATGAAATCCATCTAGATGTTTCTCACCTATGCACGTTCAATAAAAATCAAAGTCTACCAAATGTATGTTAAGTCAACATTTCTGAATGGCGAATTAGAAGAAGAAGTTTACATTGAACAACCTGAAGGTTTTTTACTATCTGAAAAAGAACACTATGTTTTCAGGTTAAAGAAGGCTATATATGGTCTCAAGCAGGCTCCCAGAGCATGGTATGCTCGTCTTGATGGATATCTATGTCAACAAGGGTTCAAGAAAGGTAATGTTGATAACAATCTTTATGTACAAATAGATAAAGGTAATTTAACAATCATTGAGGTATATGTGGATGGTATAATATTTGGTAGCAATGATGATCAACTAAGTAAGAAATCTTATACAAATATGCAAAGTGAGTTCGAGATGGATTTACTTGGTGAGCTGACATACTTCTTAGGGCTTCAAATATCTCAGCAAGAGAAAGGAATATTTATATTTCAATCCAAGTACGTCAAGGAAATGCTCAAGAAATTCAAAATGGAAGATTGCAAACCCGTCCTTACTCCGATGGTAACAGGTTGCAAATTGAGCATATACGACTCATCTAAGGATGTGGATGAGGTTGTACGAATCTATGATTGGTAGTCTTCTATATGTAACAGCCTCCCAGCCAGATGTTATGCAAGCAGTTGGACAAGTAGCAAGGTTCCAAGCAGCACCAAAAGAATCACATATTATTTATTGAAAACATGATTAACTCAGAAAAATACAGAAAACACACATAATAAACCAGACACCAAATAATGGCGGAAAAGGCTTCAACCTCACGGCTTCCTCACATATTTTTTCATTATTAAAAGAATGTAATTTTACAATTAAATAGATGAGGAGACAGTGTCTCAAGATAGTACGTGTTATCTTGAACACCTTGTTGAGATAATTTCTCAACCAAACACACACCAATATAGGAGCTACCTAAACTAACTCCTATCTTAGAGGAACAACCCAAACTAAAGAGTTAGGCATAAATTCCTAACTTTTAATATTTAATTATTTATTTTATTTTTAGATTTATTATTGTTTTTATGAGAGAGGCTAACATTCCCCCCTTCAATGATAAATCCAAAATAAGAACGAGGAACCATCTTCCAAGTTCTCATGTTGATTATCAAAAACATTACCTGAAAAACCGCCAAAGCTGGATGCTGAAAAACTGCAATCTGAAGAGACCATGACTCAGCTACATGTCTGATTCATCTCTGAATTTCGCTTGACAACTCCATCATGTGCCAAGTTGCAAAAGGATCCATCTGTCCTTTGCGTGAAATCAACATTCTTTGTCCATTGGCAAAATTTGTTCAACACCCACTAGCTGATGATGTCAAAAAACAACTCATTGTTGCTTTTGCTGTGCTGAAAAACTGCTCACTGCTACTTTGTTGTCGACTGCCCACTGGAAAATTTGTTGATGCCCACTGGCTACGGAAGCTGCCACTGGCTGCTTTTTCTGGTTTTGTCGAGACTTTCAGTCTGACAACCACCGTCAATTTCATTGACATTTTCCCCCCTTTGTCAGCTGAAAGGAGGGACACTTCTCTAGAAAGTTTTCCTGAACTCCTCCCCCCCTTTAGGTGTAGGAGTTTGCACTGGTGTACTCCCTCATTCAACGGCATGAGACTACCATCTTCTTTTCAATGTCGGCTGCACTATGTGTGATTGTATTCGGTTGTAGAACTGAGACAATCTTTTGACTGTGGATGACCATTCCCAAAGATCGATCCATTCATAATGTATCTTCAATCTGGCTGATTATTGTTGGTTGCGACATTTTTCTGAGGAATGATTGGGCTTGCCACAATGGCGACAAGGATGGAGATCAAAACATTGATCTTCCATATGACCGGTTCTTTGACAATGAGGACATTTTGGTTTGACTTCAACTTCAAGTTGCGTGCATTTTTGTTTGTCTGCAACTTGCTCAGAACTTGTTGAGGTGATTTGTGCATGAAATCTTGCATTGACGAACTGAATTGGCTTGGAATAATCTGGGATATGCAGGTTGTTGTCATCGTTGACATATCCCAAGCTTCGTCGATTCTTGTTATTTTGAATTTCTTCCCATGGCTTGATGATGGGCTTGGAAGAAATTTGAACTGGAACAACTTCGACACTTGAAGCTGTTTGGATGAATGACTTATCATCTGGATGGTTCAAAGACTTGAAAGTATCACTTTTTCTTGCAATTCATTTCTCTGTAGTTGCCACTCTAGTTGAAGAAACTCAATGGTTTCATTTGTTTGTTGTAGATGCCATGAAATATCAGCAAGAGTTTCTTTGTTGATGTGCACCATGTCTTCATCACTTGAGATGATCAAATTGTGAATAACTTCTATCAGCTTGATGTGTTGCGCCATTTGAACTTGCTCTCTTGAATTCATGTTCGCTTGTTGTAGATGTCGTGCTTTGAACTGTTTCACTTTATTTTGTTACTTGAATGACAGGCTCTCTTGCTATGTGGCTTGAATGGCACATTCGCTTGATTTGTTGCTTATTGCGCTTGCTTGGAACACTTGCTAGAATTGTAGAATTTTCTTGCTTGAACTCTTGTATTCACGCTCGCTTGATGGCGATCGCTTTGCTTTGAACGCTCACTTGACTTGCTTGATTACTTCATGTTCACTTGAGTGAATACTCACGCTCACTTGCTACAACTTTGTACTGACTTGATGGAAATTTCTTGAATGAATACTCACGCTCGTTTGCAGGAGATGTGAACTTGTTGCTTGTTTGCTTTAGAGTTAAAACTCGTGCACTCACTTGATTCTGCTTAAAGAAAGGGTGTCGAACACTGTCGAAAATGCACCCAATAAAGCTTGCAATGATTTTATTGATTCACTTAAAACAATGAATTCACTTGTCCTCTTAAAAATTCATTAAAAATGAATTTTTAATGATTCACTTAAAACAATGAATTTGATTACAAGTTCTTAAATGTATTTGCAAGAAAGTTGATGTAGACTTTGCTTTGAAACGTTGGAGTTTCCAGATTCATGAACTTGATTGTATTGAGAGAATTTGCTTGTTGAGGTAGAATGTCGATGTTGAAAACTTTGATTGTTTGTTGTAGGTGCGCAGATGCATGTGTTGAGTTTAATTATTCTTCCTTGAAGCTACTTCCTTACAAGTGTTGTGCTTGCTCGCATTGAACTTTATGTGTGTGTTAAATGAGATCATTTATGTGTCAAAACTAGACACAAATCGAAAGAAACAACATGAAGCCATAAAAACACTCGCCATCACAAACACACATGGTGTACCTAAGATCCCCTTATTCAATTTCGGGCGGATCTAGGACACAATCACCAAAAAATGATATCTTTATTAAACTTTGGAGTACATAATCGTTCAACTTGACAACATCTTCATGGAATCAAAGTTTTAGAACTTCTTGGAAAAAATGTCTTCAAAAGCTGACTCAACCTCCTACAACAATGAGCTTTCTTTTGATCACTCCAAATTTACAAAAAAGGTGAATCCTTATCACTCCTCAAAATCACTTATTGCTCCAAAATTACAAATAGAATTTCACTTAAAAAACTCTCACTCCACCTTTTTTGTCATTGTTGTTTTTTTTTTTTTTTTTAAACAAAATTATCTCTCCAAATTACAAAACTTTGAAAAATCAAAATTATTATTCCAAAAAAAAGGTGTGACCGAGGAAGAACTGTACAACATTCCTACTGCTGAGTTTGTACATCGACGTTACATTAATAGGAAATTAATTGTTTATCATACTTCTCTTCATGCTTGTGTTGATCTGGAAAGTAAAGAGGCCGTAGAAACAATTTCGGAGATGCTGAAGCAAGATGGTTATGCACCTGATCTATTTTGTGTGACACAAGTAATGTGGTGTTACCTATGTTGGAAGGATATTAAAGGAGCTAAAAAAATATTTTATGCCTACATCAGCGCTGGGAAACCTCTTGCACTGGAATTCTATACTACACTGGTACAGGGAGCTATGACTGGATACACTCCCGATGGAATGGAGATAGCACAAGATATATTGCAAAAAATGACTACAAGGGGGTGGTTCCTCAATGCAAGAATAGGGAGTGAACTCCTAACAGCTGCATCAGGGGAAACTTTTGGAGGATTTACAACAAAAAATTACATATGGGATACATTGCAGTCTTGTGGAGTTGTTCCGATGTTAAGTGCTGTGAAAGCATATTATAAAGGCTTAAAGGAAAGGGATATCCTTGAAAGTGATCCTCGGCTATCTCAAGTGACTCGCTTATTAAATGACCTACAAGGTAAATTTACAGCAGGAAGGCCTACGTGACTGTTGTACCATACAACAACCCTCCCTTTTACTTAAATTTTAGAAATAAAATTTAAGTAATAGGGTCCCTTTCTTTTTTAGAAATAAAACACTTAGAAATAAAATTCATTGTTTTGGAAAGTTTCATATTGTTACGAAACAGAGTCAACATTCAAAAAACTTATGGTCCGATCTAATATACAAGGCCTTACCATAAAAAACAAATCAAAGTTAAAAGTTCAAATCGCAATCGGAGAATCGGAGATAACCTTTAAAAGAAATTTCATATGCCCATTTCAAATCTTCCGATGCGATTAGTCCAATCGGAAAATTTCAATCGCTAAGAGTTTAAAACAGTTAATAATAACTTCCGATGCGAAGCGGTCAATCGCAATCGATTAATCGGGATAGTCTTCAAAAAACTCTTTACGCTTAGTTGAAATTTTCCGATCCGATGTGCATTTGATAATAAACGCTTTTAAAAGAAAAATCGAACATTTGTTTAAAATATATGGTAGACCCCACCATTAGAGATCGGAAAGATCTGCAATCGCAATCGATCAATCGGGATAAACGTATTGTGATACTCATTTTCCATTCGAAAACTTCCGATGCGATTCATCTATTTTGCATACGAAGATTTTTGTTGGATATATTAATATATCACAAGCGCCAAATCTTTATTGGTACGAAGGCATTCAATAACGAATCAAATGAATATGGTTTATGATTTGGTTTTAAATACTTAAGTGTGACCCAAAAGGAGCATTTACGTAATATACAAAACAAATAAATGAAAACCATAAGTTCATAAATCATTCCGTTTGAGTGGCTTGTTGATCACGACTGAGAGTTTATTGTCTTGCAGAGCCAAAGAACACCAAGTTCTTTCATTCACAGACAAAGGGAAGCGGTAGCAGACGCAGAAATGTCAAAAAGAGGGAGAAGAAACAAGACTGCTCTACCAGTGAAGTTTGCCGAAACTCCTACGGTCTCAAAAGAAAAGCCCATAAAGCTAAGGCTAGTCACAGATACATCATGCCAAGGTCTTGGGAAAATGACATGGGACACAGTCTACAGCCTATTGGAAAAAGAAGACCCCAAGGTCACAGTGGAGAAGGCATCAGTTCCAGACGAGGATAGCTCGGATTCTGACTCTGACATCAATGAAAGAACACTTGCAAATTCATTTCTGCATCGAATTGCAGCCAGAGCGAGCATCATGCCTTACTATGATGTAGTTCGATGGGTTATTGACAGTGTAAAGATACAAGATAGAAAGTTTGTTTCAGCATCTGGAGTGCCTTTCGGCTCGTTTAAAGCAGAAGACTTGAAAGCAATGTACCACCTTCCAGACCCACAGAAGGTGTATAACAAGGAATTTATCAAAGATTTTGCTGATAATAACAAAGTCCAATCCGACCCTATCAAAGATTGGAGGAAAAACCCAGAGAAACACCGAAATGAAGCATCCGGTATGTATTCTGTAGATTCCCTTCTGCCTCCATATTGCTATGCAGCTGCCATGATGTGTAGGTTATTTGGCAATGATAATTCAGCTAGGTTTTCTATACAAATGGTCCCATTAATCCTAGCTGCTGTGAATTCCGACATTATGGATTGGGCTGTTATTCTTTCTGATAGAATGGCCAATAGGATCCTTGAATACAGACAAGAAAAAACTGTTGGAAATTCTACTCCCTTTTTCTTTTGTGCCTATATTCTTGATGCTATTTGTTTCAATTCCGAATTTCCCTTATTTGGATGGAAATGGACTCCCCAAGACCCTCTTCCAATCCATATTTATCATAAATTGCTTTGGAAGATTCATTTCCAAGCTAATGTATATAGAATCTGTCATGGTTTCCTCATCCCTGTTTTCCAAACCATTTTTAATCGCTTTCCTCCTAGGTTTTCTGATAAAGCTAAAGCCGACCTGTCTGCAATCGGAGATTGGTTTGGGGAGGAAAAAATTACTTACATCAGGGTTTTTGGTAGTATAGTGGAGCCGCATATTCTTCCACTTTTTGTTCCAGACAAACTTCTCGCTTAAGAAGTTTCCTATCAATTGACAATTGAAGGTATATCCAGGTCTTTGAACAACAGTAAGAAGAAAATGTGGCCTCAATTCCCACTCAATTGTGGTCATTTCACTCTAAATGATTTCAAGCATGCAGAAAAGGAAGTCTCCAAGATAAGAGGTTATAAATTTGCAACCATTCCTGGAAGACAATATGATCCAAAAAAGATAGCATTTGATGTCACTGCTTCAGTTTCAATTGCTCGTTTTGAGCATGAACCAGATATGTTCGATCATTTGTTTGTTTCATTAGATAATTTTCCTCGAATTTTTGACTTGGTCAAGTCTAAATTTCAACAGGAGGAAATAAATAAATTTCTCTTATTTAGAAGCCAGAGATTGTTGAGAGTACCTCTGGACCAGCTGAGAACTCAAATCCAAAAATCAGAGATAGAAGGTACATCCGGCCAAACGCTAGTGGAAACATCTACCAGCAAAATCATTACACAATCGGCTGTCAACCAGCCGACTATACATACTCAAAAAGTGGTCACCATTGACAAACCTGATGTCCCAAAAGGAAATACTGATGATAAATCCAGTCCAAAATTTGGCCATAAGTCCACTGCTCAAATGACAGACATATGCACAAATATCAATGATGATGTGCATAATCAAAAGGATGGATCGGATGACAAAAGCACTGAGCAGAGCATAGATAAAGAAAAAGGAAAAGAAATAGCCAAGGAGATTATGGTTTCCACTAATATTGATGTTTCTTCTCAGCTATTAAAACAATATGATCAGTTTGCTCAACAGCTTGGATTGCAGGATAAAGATGAAGAACAAATGGAGCAGGATGTTGAAATCATTCCTGAACATCCTACAGGGCATATTGTATTAAAAGGTGAAGAGATCCCTCCTTTGGATGTATTTTACAGCCCTAAACCTAAGGCTGTTGTCAAAAGACAAAGAAAGAAAAGAAAAACAGAACAGGGCATATTTTCTACTCCATCAGAGGAATTTATGAATATTGTTTATAAGAACAATGAAATGAATCCATTTGAAGACCTCACGAAATTGTCCCAGTATACAGGAGCTTATAGTACTGCAACAGTGGATAAAGTTGTAGAAGTTTCTCAACTAATAACTCAGAAAGATCTTCACATAGCTTCACTGGAAGAACAAGCTAAGGAGAATCAACAACTGATCAGCCAATTGCAACAAAAACTACAGGATCATACATTCAGGTCTAAAGAATTGGAGAAACAGCTTGCTGAAGAAAAGAAGAAGGTTGATGAAAAGCTTTTAGGCAAACAAAAGCAGCTAAATGAAGAAATTTCTAAGTTACAGAGTCTGTTGCAAAATGAGGAAAATGCAAAAATGATTAAAGAAAAGGAATTTCAAGCAACTTTGGATAAGTTTAAAGATTACCCAAAGTTAAATGAATTCAAATCAGAAGCCCTTGAGGCTAATAAACTATTGACTCAGCAATTAATTGAATTTTGCTCAAAACTGTCACAAGCATAACCTTTTTGTGATATTACTTCATCTTTGATCCAAAATATCATAACTCTTAGACAGGAAATAGATGATGCCGATGAAAAAATTTCTGAGTTTCTCAACTGGCAGGATACAGAAAAGGGAAAAGAAGCAAATCTTCCTAGGATAGAGGAAAAACACAAAGAAATATTGTTTACAGAATGGGAACATCAATTAATGAAATCTGATAGAGCAATATCAAGGGCCAGAAATATAATGAATAATCTCACGCAATTCATAAATGACAGCTTATATTCAATTAATCTCATTTCAGACTGTGTTCCTGGTAGTTTGCCAAAGATAAAAGAAACTGAAGACAGGTGGAGAGAAGAAATGGAAAGGAAAAGTCAACAAATCGGCAAACTTCAAACTATATCCTGGGATAGTATGTGGACTCATGTGATCAAGCCAAACAATCAACAGACAGGTATCAAACTTCTATCAAACGCTGTCGATTGTCTAATTCCAGAATTTTCTGATGCCACCTATGCTGGACAGTTGCATACTGAGATGAGTCATCCACCAAGACTCCGAGATATGTTGAACATTTGCAACTTGGCTTCATCAAGCGAGGGAGAAAAACAATGAATCAGTTTTCATTCAAGATAGCATTTTAGTTTTAATTGGATAGATTGTAGCAGTAGTATTAGGATTTTGTTATGTAATTTATTATTTAAATCCCTCTCATGCATTTAGAGAAGGATCGGAAGTTGTAATATTTTTGGGATTTGGAGCTAACATTTATGTACTTCATTTCTTATTATATTTATATGAAAGATCACATCTGGTGATTTTTGTGCTAAAAATTATCTTTGAAGTGTTGCATTTTTGTGCCTTTGGATTTAATTTTACATCGGAGTTGCTAGATCAGAGTATCACATTTCGTTTGACAATCTGCAAGATGAATGAGGTATTTTTATCTGTTCCCTGTTGATTTTCTCTGTTATATGGTATTCATTTGAAGAATTTGCTATCATTTATATATTTGATTTTCATAATATTTCCTTTTATATTATCATTTCTGAAAGGTGAGGAGATCCCTCCTTTGGATGTATTTTACAGCCCTAAACATAAGGCTGTTGTCAAAAGACAAAGAAAGAAAAGAAAAACAGAAAAGGGTATATTTTCTACTCCATCAGATGAGTTTATGAATATTGTTTATAAGAACAATGAAATGAATCCATTTGAAGACCTTACGAAATTGTCCCAGTATACAGGAGCTTATAGTGCTGCAACAGTGGATAAAGTTGTAGAAGTTTCTCAACTAATAACTCGGAAAGATCTTCACATAGCTTCACTGGAAGAAAAAGCTAAGGAGAATCAGCAACTGATCAGCCAATTGCAACAACAACTACAGGATCAGACATTCAGGTCTAAAGAATTGGAGAAACAGCTTGCTGAAGAAAAGAAGAAGGTTGATGAAAAGCTTTTAGGCAAACAAAAGCAGCTAAATGAAGAAATTTCTAAGTTACAGAGTTTGTTACAAAATGAGGAAAAGGCAAAAATGATTCAAGAAAAGGAATTTCAAGCAACTTTGGATAAGTTTAAAGATTATCCAAAGTTATATGAATTCAAATCGGAAGCCCTTGAGGCTAATAAATTATTGACTCAGCAGTTAATTGAATTTTGCTCAAAACTGTCACAAGCAGAACCTTTTTGTGAGATTACTTCATCTTTGATCCAAACTATCATAACTCTTAGACAAGAAATAGATGATGCCGATGAAAAGATTTATGAGTTTCTCAACTGGCAGGATACAGAAAAGGGAAAAGAAGCAAATCTTCCTAGGATAGAGGAAAAACACAAAGAAATCTTGTTTACAGAATGGGAACATCAATTAATGAAATCTGATAGAGCAATATCAAGGGCCGGAAATATAATGAATAATCTCACGCAATTCATAAATGACAGCTTATATTCAATTAATCTCATTTCAGACTGTGTTCCTGGCAGTTTGCCAAAGATAAAAGAGACTGAAGACAGGTGGAGAGAAGAAATGGAAAGGAAAAGTCAACAAATCGGCAAACTTCAAACTATATC
>CM076577.1:1165618298-1165772144 GCA_034641835.2 Pinus albicaulis
AACTGGTCCTTTAAATCCAGTCGGAGCCACCATCCCAAACGGAAAAGGAGCTGTCTTAAGGTCCCGACCGGGTGGTTTTCCCCCAATGTTTGAAGCAGAGATTTTCTAGGCTTCAACAGTGACATAGCTTCTTTTTTTTTTAGCTCAGCATTTGTCCTTCTAAAATGGTAGAAAATCTACTCAGATGTTGTCTTGTATTAAGTAACCATGCGCATGTGTTGCTGGCACAGTATGGTAAAGATTGATAATAATCACCAAAATGTAATACTGCATTTATATACAACTTGTAGTAGAGGCTCTTAAAGTCATTGAAAGCAATCGTGGTATTGTTAAATATATGCATTGTTTACCATACCTCATTAATACAGGAAATGGTCCATCCAACTCGTGGCTCCTATGCTACTTCGTGGCCGTACACCCAAACACGAATTCTGCAAGTGAATCGATTCAAGTCCGCATGCTTGAAGCTTCACAGCTCGACGTTCCACAACTTCTGCGTTAACAACTTCAACGCTCCCTGAACATTGTGGCTTTGCAATTTGGCACTCAAGCTCTGCGTTCGATTCAACAGTCACTCATGATCACTTTTAATCAACGCTTATGCATTCAACAGCTTCATTGCTGCTTCAACTTAGTTATTTGGTTGTCCGTCGTCTCACTGGCCATACGTATGCAACAAACAATGGTTTGCTTCAATGCTAATAGTAACACCCCTCAACGAGCTCTAAAGCTCTGGTTTGCTCCGCCTGGAATTCTCTGCGTGGATCAATGAGATGTCACCGATCCATGGCGCTCACACTTGCACACACAGTCTATGCATATATCCAAAATAGACATCTTAACAAGCTCTGATACCACATATTGAAAAACAAATTAACTCAGAAAAATACAGAAAACACACATAATAAACCAGAGACCAAATAATGGCAGAAAAGGCTTCAGACTCACGGCTTTCTCACATATTTTTTCATTATTAAAAGAATGTAATTTTACAATTAAATAGATGAGAAGACAATGTCTCAAGATAGTACGTGCTATCTTGAACACCTTGTTGAGATAATTTCTCAACCAAACACACACCAATATAAGAGCTACCTAAACTAACTCCTATCTTAGAGGAACAACCCAAACTAAAGAGTTAGGCATAAATTCCTAACTTTTAATATTTAATTATTTATTTTATTTTTGGATTTATTATTGTTTTTATGAGAGAGGCTAATATTATTGTTATCAAAATAATTCTTCGATATCTAAAGGGCACAAAAGAATATGGCTTGCAGTATCTCAAGGGTAACAATCTCATTATTCAAGCCTTTACGGATGCAGATTGGGTAGGAAGCATTGATGATCGTAAGAGTACTAGTGGAGCAACATTCTATCTAGGTGGTTGTCTCGTATCATGGTTGAGCATAAAGCAAACCTCAATCTCATTATCTACAACGGAAGCAGAATACATTGCAGCAACAATATGTTGTACTAAAGTCTTTTGGATGAAACAAACTTTGCAAGATCTTCAAGTACAATTTAGTGAGTTTATTCCCATATTCTGTGACAACACCAGTGCCATCAACATCTCCAAGAATCCTGTCATGCATTAAAAAACAAAACACATTTCGATCAAATATCATTTTGTTAGAGAACAAGTTGCTGAAAAGAATATCACTTGAGTATGTTGGTACAAAAGAACAAATCGCTGATATCTTCACTAAACCTTTACCTCACGAAGCATTTGAATATCTTCGCTAGAAGCTTGCGATTCTCCTAAGTTCTCATTAGATTTTCCTTATTCATAATATAAAGGGGGAGTTGAAGTGTGTATAGGTCCGTAGGATGGTAGGGTGTCAGGAGGAGTGGAAGTGTGTACAGGTTCACAGGATGGTTGTGTGTCAGAGGGAGTTACCCTTTGCCATTGATGTCAAAGGGGGAGAGAATGTTGTAGGAAGAGGTGTCATGATTGTAGGGGGAGTACTTGTGTTGCCATCAATGCCAAAGGGAGAGATTGTTGATTAGCGGTTGTTATTGATGTCAACCCAAGCAGCACCAGGGGCTACCCCAATATTGCATGGGAATTTTGACCTACCAAATTACTATATTCCAGGTCAAGAATGTTTTTGATGGTTTTTACTTGTCGATATGTTTCCGTTGATATATGGCACGCCATGTGATTCTTCACGGTTTGAGAGATATTCATGTTTGAAGTTTGTAACTCCAGTTAGTGGGCTAAAACCCCATGGGGTTGTGGCATCGGTCATTGAAAAGTCAATAATTAATAAATTTTAAGCTCCTAAAATCCCTCCCATGTTCACTTGTTGAAGCCCATCTCAACCTAAGCATTTATATAAATTGTGATCAGCATATCCTCCTTATGTAGGGATTTTGCTACTTGAAACAGGTCATCGTGGAATTTGCATTCTAACTTTTTTTCTACGATGGTTCAGAAGCTGAAATTTTTAAGAGACGAAGCCAAAATCCTGAGGAAGCTCCTGTAAAAATTTTAGATTAGGGTGTGCAATATTTTCCGAGATATGATCTGTGGAAGTCAGTGATTTTGCAGGCTCCTGAACTTCATCTCAAAGAAGTGACCTTGGGAAAATCATCATAACTCTCTCTCTGAGTATCGGATTGGAATTCTGTAAAAAGTGGCAAATAGTGCACAGACTGTAGTTTTTTCTGTATCAATTTCACAGCCAAATGAAGAAACAGTGACAGGTGGCACGTCGTACAAGTTCGTTCTACTTAAACAATCCATAATTAGGTCATTGTGAGAGATTGGGCATAACTCTCGCTTGAGGAATCCAAATTGGATCATACCTATGGCATTGGAAAGAAGACTCAGAGTACTACTACAAAACCGAAAATCACATATTGGGGAGTTGAAATAACATAGATACACCAGATTCAATATCGAGATCCTAGAAGGCAAGAAAAAGCTAGATCATGTGTTGTCAAGGGCTGCAAAGGACCAGACTTTCTAGGGAAGCAAAGAAAAGGAAGGTGCAACAGGGGGTAGCATGACAAGAGTAGCAATCAAGGTGCAAAACAGCAGCAAGAAGTTCAACACGTGAAGTCTTCAAGTGGGCAGCACTGCATACAGTCATTATAAAGGTATCATTGTACTAAGTCATTGTAAATGCATAATTGTAAAAATTGTACGTGTTTATTTGCTCAGAGTTGAAGAGGCGGTGTCAGGATGTCTAAGATCATCATTAGGTGGTTGTGTCATAGTTGGGATTATGGTCTAGTGTGTCTTCTTCTTCTACATCGTTCTATATCATTGTAAAGTGGACCATTTTCCCTGGTACGAGAGTCCATTCTTGTTTTATTCTTCTATAGGGCGATAGGGTGGTGTTAGGCTAGTGCATAAAGTCACTAATAGGTTCAAGCCTGTGAAAAATTTAGGGTGGTAGGGTGGCGCTAGGATGAGTTGTAGCTCATTGGGTGTTGGGCCATCCGTTCAGTTGACTACTGAAGAATCTCAGGCGTTGGAGCGTCCATCGAGTGGGAGATAGAGAAGAATGTTTTTCTAGATTCTAGGAAGTTGGAGCTTTATTTTCAACTGGTGTTGAATATTAAAGAATTATTAGAAAAACATTCAGGTGTTTTTTTGTCCTGGAAAGGGTTTCCACCTTAAAAAATATGTGCATTTGTGTTCCTTCTATTTACTGCTATCATTATACAAACGCTGATAATAATTGAAGATTAACTAATTTTCTAATTGAAAGGAATATTGATTCACCCCCCCCCCCTCTCAATATTTCCAACATAAACAATATTGCTATATATCCCCCTGCCAAACCAAGTCTTCCCACTGTAAATATTTACAAACAACCACCTGCATACTGGGAACAAAACATTCGTTCACCATTGACAGTAGTAGAAGCACTCGAATTCAAAGATCAAACTGAAGATGATGTGATCAATAACTTTAGAAATCAACCATCTACTTCAGGAAATTTAAAGTGCCAAATGTTAAAAGTAGTTCTTGATAACGAAGCCCAAGAAGACCCTTTAGTGGATACTAATGACCAACACATACCCACAACTGTTGTTCGTAATAGCATGCTAATTGAAATCGAACCAGGTAAAATATTAAACTTTAATGGTAGTCTGGATAGTGACCGACAACAAAAGCTCATTAAAGTCTTGCAAAAATATAAAGGAGCCTTTGCTTGGGATTATCCAGACATGAAGGGCATAGATCCCCAACTGTGCACACATCATATTTACACTGAGAAGGATGCTCACCCCATCCAACAGCCTCAACGAAGATTAAACCCACATCTAAAAGACATTGTAAAAGACGAATTACAGAAGCTGCTAGATGTAAATTTCATTTATCCTATTTCGGACAGTAAATGGGTCTCTCCATTAGTGGTCGTCCCTAAAAAGAATGGTAAGTGGCGAATCTGTGTGGATTACAGGGCGTTGAGCAAAGCCACACAGAAGGACCACTTCCCCCTACCCTCTATTGATCAGGTCCTTGATACATTGGCAGGAAAACAATTCTTTTACTTTCTTGATGGCTTCAGTGGCTATAATCAAATCCAAATAGCCCTTGAAGACCAAGATAAAACAACCTTCACCTGCCCTTGGGGTACATTTGCTTATAGAGTATTGCCCTTCGTTTTATGCAATGCCCCAACAACATTTCAAAGGGCCATACTTAGTATTTTTTCTGATTTAATAAATGAAGGGCTCGAGGTCTACATGGATGACTTCACTCCATATGGAGATGACTTCGATCAGGCACTGCAAACACTGGAAAAAGTATTGGAACGATGTATTACTACCGGATTATGCTTGAGCAACGAAAAGTGTCACATGATGATAAAGGAAGGCGTGATCTTAGGACACTACATCTCTGCAGCTAGAATACAGGTAGATCCAACAAAGATAGAGGTAATTCTCTTATTAGCCACACCTTGCACTCAGACAGAGGTACGTAGTTTCCTTGGATATGCAGGATACTATCGTAGGTTCATAAATAAATTTTCACAAATTGTTGCGCCTTTGTATGCGTTAACAGGAAATGTTGAATTCCATTGGTCTGACAAATGTGACACTACTTTTTCAAATTTGAAGAAACTGGTATCGACTGCACCAGTGTTGCGTGGCCCCAATTGGGAGTTGCCCTTTCACATTTATTTGGATGCATCAAATACAACGATATGAGTTGTTCTCAATCAAGAGGAGGACAAGAAGCCCTACGCTATTTACTATATCAGTAAAAATCTCACTCCTGTTAAACTAAATTATACAATGACTGAAAAGGAATTCTTGGTTGTCATTTATGCTATAAATAAATATAGACATTACATAACTGGCTATCAAGTATTTCTATATACCGATCATTTTTCCATTAGGTATTTAGCTAACAAGCCTATTGCAAATGGGAGAGTGACTCGTTGGTTATTTCTTTTACAAGAGTTCGATATAACTATTAAGCACTGTCCAGGGAAGGAGAACGTAATTGCAAATTTCTTGTCTCAAGTCCCAACGACAAATGACCCACTGGCAATAGATGATCAATTCCCTGATGGACATTTGTTTGTCGTGGCAGTAAAAACACCATGGTACGCAGATGTAGCGAATTATCTGGCAGTAGGGAAACTGTTGAGACACTTGACAACAAAGGGACGGAAGTTGATTGTTCAACGTAGTGCTAGATTCTTTTGGATTGATGGATACCTTTTCCACACATGAGCTGATATGCACATACGCATATGCATTCGAGAAGATGAGATCCATGACATCTTGAAGGCCTGCCATGACAACCGATATGGCAGACATTTTGCAGATCGCAAGACAGGGCACACATTATTACAAATGGGCTACTATTGGCCCACAATTTTTAAGGATGCAAAGAAATATGTGCAAGCATGTGATAGTTGCCAAAGAATGGGTCGCCCTAGCCAACCTAGTGAGATGCCATTGCAGCCACAGTTGGTAGTAGAACCTTTCGAATGATGGGGGTTGGACTTTTTTGGGCCATTAAATCCGCCATCGAATCAAAAGGCCTATATACTGGTTGCCACAGACTACGTGATGAAATGGGTAGAAATAATAACTTTGCCAAGAGCTAAAGAAGAGTTTGTGATTAATTTTCTTTTTGAACTATTTGTGTGGTATGGCTTACCTAGGGAAGTGATAACTGATGGAGGGGCACATTTTGTAGGACATAAAATTACATCCACTCTACGGAACCACCATATCACTCATATAGTCACTTCTCCCTACCACCTGCAAATGAAAGGGCAGGTCGAAAGTACCAATAAAGTCATTGAAGCAATTCTCACTAAAACAGTCTCGACACATCATCGGGATTGGGCTACTAGACTACGAGAGGCCTTGTGGGCTTATTGCACAACTTGGCGAAACACTACTGGATATTCTCCATACCACCTGGTATTTGGAAATGAACCAATTGTCCCCATTGAATTTGAGATAAAGACTCTTAGAACAACCCAGGAAGTGGGGTTGAATTTGACAGAGGCCCAAGTTGAAAGACTTCAACAGATAAATGAATTAGATGAAGCACGACTACTTTCTCTACAGTGCACTGCAACTGTTCAGCAACAACGGGCTAAGTGGCACGACAACCTCATCAAAAAGAAGACTTTCCAGAAAGGAGATTGGGCACTCCTCTATGACTCCAGATTCGAAGACTTCCCGGATAAATTACGAACAAGGTGGCTCGGGCCATATGAAATTCAAGAAGTGCACAACAACGGTACCATTACTTTGACCACCATAGATGGATTTGGCTTTTCCTTTCGAGTAAATGGACACCGGGTGTGCCTCTATCATAAACCACTCACAAAAGAGTCTTTTTATCAGCAAGTGCATGACAATCCCACTATCCAAATCTTAGCTGCAGGGAGTAATGACCCGACAACTTCAATTTTATAAAAATCTATTATTTATTTTTAGTTGTAAATAGTGTATATATTCTTCCTGCATTTTATTGTAATTTACAGTTTTCTTTCATCATTGTATAAAAGAATTCCATTTTCTTTCTCTTTTGATTGATTTTGTTGTTCAATCGACTGAACAACTGCATTTTTTCCTTTCGTGTGTTTTTATTTTTGTTGTTCGAACCAATTGAACCACTGTTGTTCAATCGACTAAACAACTGTTGTTCAAAGCAAATGAACAACCACATTTTTTGCCTTTTGTGTGTTTTTATTTTTACTGTTCAATCAATTGAACAGTTCCTGTTCAATCAATTGAACAGTTGTTGTTTGAACCAAATGAACCACTATTTTTCAATGTGTTTTTAAATTAATAATTTTTTTGAATTGATTTTGTTGTTTAATAAATTGAACAACTATTGTTCAATAGATTGAACAGCTATTGTTCAAACCAATTGAACAGATGCATTTTTTTGTTGTTGTTTGTTTTTAAAAAGTTTGTTGTTTGAAGTAGCAAATTTATGTTTTTTTTCCTGATTTTCTTTTTTTAAATATCCACTCTTCCTTTACACATTCTTTTCATAAAAACCATTTTATTGAATGAGGAATTTGCACATAAAGTAGAGAAAAACAATGATATTACTAATATTATGTTTTTTTGGAAATTTTGATGAATATATTTATTTTGGAAGCTGATATGGTTTATCTATATAATTATTCGCTGGATATCCCTTGTTCAGTCATATTATCACACAATTCATTATATTAATCTTATGTTGGTTTATCTTTTTACACTCTCAAGTGGTAATTCTCTTTGGCATGAGGATATGGGAATAACAACATCATTTTTATTGGCATTTTTTCTACTTCTTACACCATCCCTAACTCTTAAGGAGTTAATGAGTCTCCCTCCATTTATAAGAAAAAGAAAATATGTCTCTATGTGAATTTTAAAAAAAAAGAATAGGGGGTGTCATTATGAGTCAGCCTACCATGATCATGAGGACATAACAGGTGACATTCCCACAATGGCCACCACACCAGGGTAGTGACCTTCTCGATAGTTAAAACTGCTTGGAGGACATGAGGTCTTATCACAAGCCGGCTTGATCACTCTGTTAAATCCCTATGAATGGCACTATGACTATCTGGCCACCACACCAACATAATAGTCTCTCTACAAAACAAGCAAAGCGTCTACTTTTAAATGGAGGATTTTGGCTCATTTTTTGGTTAAAACATCAACCCTTTCAAGGCTATGGACGTCTGCTGGCAGCAGTGGCTCTACTTGTGGTATTGGAGTATTTTTTACAACAAAAAATTATCTTACATGCCCCTATCTCCTATTGATCCATTCCTGAAGCAGAATGCACTATTTGATTAAGTGTTATCGTTATAATAAACGTATATGCATAATCAACTTTTATTTTATATGAATTATCTTAATTATGCCGAATTGAGTGATAACAACATCCGTCATAATCTGTTACCTGTCATGCTTCCGTCAAAATAGAAAATCTTTTTTCATAATAATTGCACCTTCGCTTTTCTCCTTTTTTGGTCATTTCCATCTGATGTACATTTTCGATGATTTCTAACCTCTGACTTCTATTTTGTGTGCATTCATGATTTCTGCCACCTTTCCTATTTTCTTGTGCTTAAAGGCCGTGGACGCCCTTTTCTCATTGGAGGGGGTACACATATCTATAATGAACAGGCATGTGAATTAACTATGAGACTCCAGATGGGTTGCTTGGACAATAAAATCATTGCATTAACGTCATACAATCACATTTCTAATAATAAATTTTATAAGAGTTGCATGCAATATTTGTGTTGTTTTTAACTAACAGATCCTAGAGAAGCACATGAAGAAGGGTGAATAAATCAGTTCTGAAAGCACAGTAGCCATGGGTGGATACTTTGTTCGCAATGAACCCACAATATTTCAAGTAACATAATTGGCTCGCACTTTTCTCCAATAATCTGGTTGGATTTCATATTTGAACAAACTACAAGGGTTCAATACGGAGATAACAATTTAATTCCTGCAGAACTTGCGGGAAGGGCATACCATAGTTAAAGTCAGAGTTATACCAGTCTCCGAAGAAGTAATTGTTGAGGTCTCTGGACTTCCAATGGAAGGGAAAAAGTGGACTGATAAACATGTCCTCATGCAAGAAACAGTTTCAGTATATCAGGACCCAGATGAACAATTGGTGCAAAAAGGAAAAGGTATTTACCCTGCATCCTTGAAGCAGCCCTAGTGAGAATTGGCAGTCATCATCCAAAAGTATATTACATGTGACGGGCGTCAGGATGTGGTAAAATCTCGTCAACTCCAATTGTTAGCTGTACTCAAATAAAAGATTTCTGTTAATTTTCCTTTTTTCTTGAATTCTATATTGCATGACATTGTTTTTAGGATTAGGAAAGCTAAAAACCCTCAGGTAGTTGTCAGCCATCATGGCCTGATAAAATTAATTATTGTTCATGAATTAAACAAACATTAGTTAGCATGGGATAGCTTTGTCAATATTTCCTTGCCTTCCCTTGAAGAAAACCCTGATAGAGTAGGAATTGAGCATCCAGGAACAGACATACTAGTCCCTAGGAAAGCTAGAGGGAAGAGAACTTGTGTCTCGATTTCAAGTCCAGTAAAACGGAGACGGTTTGAAAGAATAAAACTACAGCAAAATAACTTGGCATTGCGAAACGAGACGGGGCCATCCTATACACCCCCTTCGAGCCCTCAAAATGCACCCTTACAGGGTTATGAGGAGGAAATGGCTCAAGTATTAGAACAAATGAGAGCATCTTGTGAAGCTAGGAACCCATTTGAACAATCTGAGGAGCAGGGGGGATATTTTGAACCAGTTTGCCTTTGCTAGCAGTTTTGGTCACACAAAAGTTCTACCTTCCACTAATGAATTGCAGGATTTGAGGGAGTTATCTCCCTTTGATAATGAATGTTTGAATAAGGAAGGCCAGGTAGAGAGAGCCTCTGAATCTAAAAATCAGTCAAGGGATAATGTTTTATTAGACCATGACACAAATGTTGATACAGCTCCTCTGAAACCTGAAGAAAACATTGCTCCACCTAGCCAAGATATCAATGTCGGCACTACCTCTTTAGTGCCTGAAGAAAACATTATTTCATTAAATGATAACCCTAATACTGGCACAACCCCACCTGAACCTGAAGCCACTGCTGCACATTATCATGCCAGGACCCCTTTGAAGGAAAAATTAGCTTGGGCTAAGTTAAGAAGAATGCGCAAGAAATGCATAGAATTGAGAAAAATTGTGGAACAGTTAAAGGGATGGTTGAAAGAGGCAGAGAAGGCTTGGAAGACTAAAAAGGAATTAAAGACTGTGGGGACCCAAACAGAACTATGTTCTATAGAAGAAATTGGCATTCAAACTGAAACAAAGGAAACCCAAACAAATTTTGTCACAGAAACTGTAGATGTTGATGTACAAGTTAATGACTGTAGTCCCCAAGAGACAACTGAAGTCTTTGTGAAGACCGATTTGATACCTAAAGATGACAAAGAAACCCAAACGAAGGAAACACCTACTTATACCCCTTTGGTACAAAGCGCTTCCAATCAAAAGATTCATAATGAATTGATTCAAATTCAACAAGAATTGGTTCGGTATAGGAAAGAAGTAGTGCCTTTGCAAGAACATCATGCATTACTAAAACTATTTAATGACCTTAATGCAACCGAAGATGAAACCTTTGCCCAACTTAGGAAAGAGAGAGTGAAATTAAAAAGGGCACAGGCTCAACTTGAATAGGCTAAGGAACAAACCAATATTGTTTGTTCTCTTTACTCAAATGTGTTGTCTTGAAGATCACTGACCACCAATTATGCCTTATTTCTAATGGAAAGGTATTTGTTGTTGAAGATCAAAGCTATCAAAGCAAGGAAGCCTACTACATTTAAGTCCACTGCATAATTTGTCCAATGTTGTAATGAACAAGTACAACGCTTTATGTGTGAATTGTACTTTCACAATTTCTTTTTAGAAGATGAATGAGATAGTAACCCCAGTCCCTTCATTGGGAACATTCGGTTTCAAGATTTTCTATCTTTTGCTAAAAACCATATTAGATGGGCTAAGGCCTACAATATCTTCCAGAAAAGGGAACATGGGTTAGACTTATGGGTCATAGGGGAACCTACAAAATCCCTACATTTATTCATTCAACATAAGAGGTTTATGCAACAGAAAGGAGTGATAGCCAAGCTAGGGCCAATTCACAAATATATTGTATAGAATGGAATAGCATACTTCCAGGATATTCAGGGGGATGCTTTATTAGCAACTAAGCAAAGATGACAAGTCTCTACCAATAATGTTAAGAATAGAGAGCCATTTGGTTATAGGAATTTTAAAGTTGTTGCTTCTCATTTTAATTTGTATAGCAATTTAATTTTAAACATGGACCCTGCATGGATAGGATGCATATATAGATGCCCCATCATATGGTACCCTCTTGAAGATTACCACCATGATTATGAATTTCCAAAGGGACATACAAACTTGGCATTTGCAAAAGTGAAACAAAATCATGGTTTTAGATTTTACAGGGAAGAGGTATATCCTGCCTGTTCCTTAACTCAACTACACCTCAATCCTCTGTTTGCACGAGGACATGCAAAAAGGTAAGCAAGGGAGTATGTTGGGCCATGGAAAAGATACATGTTACCCCTATCTTTAGCTTGATTTATTATTAACTTTTATATGTTTTCCTTCATTTTGGAAATAAATCAAAGGAGAATAGTGTAAAAGTAGGGTAAAACGAATTATTAATAAATAGTGTGTTTAATAGTATAAAAACTAAATTTTGTTGTCTTTATTGATAGGAAATATGAACCAACTAATTTTTGACCAAACGACCAAACAACAACAGTTAAGAAAAGCAAATGAAATCGCGTCCGGTTCTTGTAAATCAACAAGAGATAGAAAGACACGTCTATTCTTGAAGCATTCGACTGATAGCTGCAAAGCCTCAGGATCAGGATTTGCTATTCTCTGTTTTGTTTCTCCTTAAAGTTATAAAAGGTTGTAGGTGAAAGAGAACATGAGAGAGTTTTTCCCATATATTGTAATTTTATGTAATAAACATTTATTCAGACAGAGTCTTTGAACTCGTGATAATGTACTTGTTCTATTGATTAATGAAAGAGTTAGCGTTTTCGTTATAAGCAGATTCTGAGTATTTCTTGGCATAAGACTTCTGGAGGCTTCGGCCCCAGTTCCTGGGAGTTCTCCTGCTATTTTGTGTTATATGTTTATTTCCTGATTCTCGCAAATTATTTATTCTTACGCTTTGTCAAATTACGATTTAATTCAGTAATTGCTAGTGTGGTGTGTTGCGATTTCCTTCCAATTAGGTTGAATTTGTCATTAATATTCCTTACTGCTGAGTGATGTTTTTCCATTTATTAGATTGATTTCAGCGTGGTTAAGTAGTTGTTGTTTAATTTTGCACATTGTTATTTCTTGAGTTTTTCCCATTGCAAGTGTGAACGTATGGTTTGCTGTTCAATTATGAATGTTGTTATTAAATGAATTATAGAGAATTCTATTGCAAAATGTTAATAGGTGATTTCTATTCAATTTATTAAGTACTTCTTTTCTATTGCTGCTCAATTCCTTAAGTTGTTGTTCAATTGCAACAGATCTTTAATTTCAACATTGAGTGTTTACTTTCTGCATAAGTTCAAATTAGAATTTCATTCTTTGATTGATTTGAAGTATTTCATAGTTTACTTTGGAATTGATTGATTGAACTTCGAGAATTAGATAGTATTTCTTGCAACGATTTAGAATAGTTAACCTCTGATTTCACTCGCATATACTTTGCTTGCACTCTTGAAATAAACAGACTTGCCCTGGGTTGATGATTAACGTGAAGCGTTAAGATTACTTTTAATAGTCATCTTTTTGAACCAACAACATGCTTGCCCCGTGGTAAGGATTTGTTAAAAATGTCCGCTACCTGCTCATCTGTGGAAACATACCTAAGCTTGACAACTCCCTTTTGGACATCGTCATTAATGAAGTGATACAGTCTCTGATGAAGTGATACTTGATCCCGATATGCTTTGACCTGTCATGAAAAACTGGATTCTCTGTTAGTTTTATGCAACTATGAGTATCACAGTAAAGCACTGAAGGTCTCAATGCCTAACCAAATAGACCAAACAACATCTTGCGAAGCCATATGGCCTCACACCTAGCGAAAATAGCAGCCATATACTCTGCTTCCACTGAGCTTAATGCAACTAACTGTTGTTTCCAGGCTGAACCACGACACAATGCCGGAACCAAACCCAAAACAACACCCTGAAGTGCTCTTCCTATTAGAAGCACAACCTGCCCAATCTGAATCAGTGTACCCTGCCAGTCTCACTCCATCCATTGTCTATAATCCAAACCAAAATCCATTGTCCCCTGCAAGTAACGAAGAATGTGTTTTGCAGCCACCCAGTGCACTCTCTTGGGCTCACACATGAACTGACTCATCGTGTTAATTGCAAAACATATATTTGGTCGAGTGTTGACCAAATACATCAATGAACCAATTAGTTGTTTGTACAAAGTAGGATCCACCAGCTCAGAATCTGAAGCATGAAGCTTCTTCCAGTTAGTGATCATAGGTGTAGACATGGGTTTGCAATCCTCCATGTGAAATCTACTAAGAATATCCACAAAGTACTTCCCTTGTCCCAGGAAGAAATGCTCCTCCTCCTGCCACAGCTCCAATCCCAACAATTATTGCACCAAGTGGATGTCCTTCATATCGAACTCTGAAGCAAGATCTCTCTCACAACCCTCAATGAGTCTCTCTGCACCAGTGATGACCAAGTCATCAACATACAACATCAGAATGAGAGGCTCCTCACCCTCCACAATGAAGTATAGGTTCGGATCAGCCTCACTTTTGGTGAAACCCAACTGCTGCAAGTATGTATCAATCCTCAAGTACCAAGCTCTAGGAGCTTGCTTCAGGCCATAGAGTGCCTTAATCTGCATACATGGGACTCCTTACCATGCAACTCAAAGCCCTGCGGCTGATTAATATAAACCTCCTCCTGTATGAAGCCATTGAGAAATGTGGTCTTCACATCCATCTGGTGGATCTTCCAACCCATCTCTGTTGCTATCGATATAATGGAGCAAATAGAAGTATACCGAGCTACGGGAGCGAAGGTCTCCTCATAGTCAACTCCCTCTACTTGTGAGAACCCTCTTGCCACAAACCGAGCCTTGAACTTCTCGATGCTGCCATATGCAACATGCTTTATCTTGTAAAGCCATCTAGAAGTAACCACTTATTTCCCTTCTAGCCTCGTCACCACCTCCCAAACATCGTTCTTCATAATCGAAGAATACTCCTCCAGCATGGCCTCTCTCCAGACCTGCTGGCTAGCTGCCTCCTCATAGCTAGAAGGCTCAGTATCAATGATGCTAGTGACCATTTCCATATAACTACATAACCGCTCAGGTGGTTTTCTCTCTCTAACCTGTCTCTTTGGCCCAACAACAAATGCGACCTCGCGCAAGGTGTCCTAAAGCCACTTGGGCTTCTTCTTCCCTAAGCATACTTCTCCCACTGGAGTGAAAGAATCCTCATCATCAGCAGAAGCCTGAACTCCTAAAGGCCTTCTAACTGACCTCATGCCTGAACCTATGCCTGTAGATGCTGAAGTACCACGCGAACTATCCATCAGTGGACTACCCAGTGAAATACTCTGCGGACTGCCCTGCATGCTGCCCACCTGACTCTGAGAGCCACTACTCACTGAAGGACCTAACACTGTAATCTATGTACCTATTGATCCCTGGCCACTGGATCCCTGTGACTGACTCAGATTCTCCTGAGGGTTTGGTGAATCCAGATACTCTAACTCCCGTGACCTCCTGAAAGCCCTCTCCTCCTCGAACTTCACATCCCGCCTGACAACAACTTTCTTCTTCACAACAATGTAAATCTGATAATATTTCGAGGTCTCGCTATAACCCACAAAGATGCCCTTGTCTACAGTGGGCTCTAGCTTGGTCCTCTTCTCGTCGGGAACATAGTAGTATGTAATGCACCTAGAGATACGAAAGTGACCAACATCAGGCTTCTTCCCATAAAAATCCTCTTCCAGAGTCACATTACCCAAGGCATGATGTGGAATCTTGTTCTGCAAGTAAACAACAGTGTTGCAGGCCTCTGCCCACAAAAAAAAAGGTAACCCCTGATCATGAAGCATGGCTTTGGCAACCCCTACGATGGATCTGTTCTTCCTCTCCACAACCTTATTCTGTTGGGGGTTGTAAGGAATTGTGAACTCTCTCCTGATGCCTGCCTCAACATAATAATCAACAAAATCACCAAGGGTATACTCCCCTCCATTGTCTGACCTGAGGACCTTGATATTCTGACGTGTCTGGGTCTCCACGAGAGCTTTGAACTCTTAAAACCGCTTTAAGGCCTCACTGTTGGTCTTTAAGAAATAAATCCAAGTCTTCCTAGAGTGATCATCAATGAATAATACATAATACTCATAGCCACTCAAGGATACATGATACATCCAACCACTCACATTAGTATGAATCAAGTCAAGAATCCCTGTAGATCTGTTGTCATTGTTGGGAAAAGGGGATTTGGCAAACTTCCCCATAGCACCTCCTTTGCAAACATCGAGGTGATCATAACTGAAATCTGGCACACCTGTGGTGATCTCCCACAATGTCCTCAAGGCCGCATGATACATGTGCCCCATCTTGCGGTGCCAAATCTCACACAACTTTGAACTGTTAGATTTTTTTTCGGTACTGCTACTCAATGCCATCAGGGGCTGGAATGAGAACTTGTACACCTTAGCATGGCACACACCAATCACTCTAGCTAAATCAAATGGAGTGCCCTTAGGATATATAAGCACCCGCCCTCTCCTAAACAACACCTCATACCCTCTGTCCTCAAGTGCTGAGACAGATATCAAGTTCTTCTTCATTCTAGGCACATATAGAACATCTGATACTTTCAAGGGAGGTTTGGGTTCCCTATCAAATGTCAATGTCCCCACACCCACTGCTCTAACAATGCTGTCATCTCCAAGTACTACCTCAATATCAGTGCCACTCTTTGAAAGCTCTGAGAAGCACTCCCAGACTCTTGTCATATGACGAGAAGTCCCACTATCAACATACCAAATAACAGAAGATGCTCTGCTAGTGGAGAGAAGTGCACACTCCCTCTGAACATGTATGGTAGGTGATCCTGCACTATTGGCCTCACAAGCTATGAACCCAAACTCACGATCAAAGCTCTCCGAGAAGCCTTCTATCTCTGCAGAAGTTGCCATGGTTTTCTCCTTTCCCTTCTTGTTCTTCTTCTTCAGACACACAACTACATAGTGTCCCAATTTTTGACAATTCCAATATTTAACTTTGGAACAATCCTTCTCCTTGTTCACCTGCTTACTTTTACCTTTGCCTTTGCCTCCACCTCCACCTGTGGAAGCTTGCTTCTTTCCTTTGCCCTTATTGCCTCTTACTAACAATGCCACATTGTCATCCTCCTCCACCTGTTTGGATGCCACAAGATGGTTCTTTCTTATCTCATTCTGAATGCAATCATCCCACAACCTCTCCCATCCGGGAAGGTTCTCCCGTGCAACAATGCTATCCACAAAACTCTCCCAAGTCTTGGAAAGACCATTTAAGGCTATCCTCGTCAACTCAGTGGGCATTATGGTCTCTCCTACGACTGCCAACTCATATCTCCCTGAAGTGATCTTTGTGAGGTATGTTGTAGCACTATCAGTCTTAGCCATTTTAATGGCCTTCAGTTTCTCCCGTAGGACCATTTTCCTGTTCTCATTTGAGCTCTGGTAAACATTGGTCAAGGCTGTCCACATCTCATGTGCATAAGTCTTTCCTCTCACATGAGGAATGCCATGATGTTTGAACCCATCCAGAATCAGTCTTTTTGCCTTAGCATTCTTTTTGTTAAACTCTGCCAACTGTACAGGGTCAGTAGGTACTGCTACTAGGTGCTGTGTGGTATGTACCATAAAGCCCCAGAGTTTTGCTTCCTCAAAGATGCTATGGATTCTCTCCCTCCATGCACTGTAGTTGCTTTGCCCATCCAACTTGTCTTCCACGCTCAAACCCAAAGACATGCTTGCTGTCCTAACAACTGAAATTTTCAAATCTGTGGTAAAGGTTCAGTTTTTTGTGTAAAAATTAGCTTGCTGTGATTTCAATTTGTTGTCCCAAACTGCACTTTTCAGCCAACCTAGCTCTGATACCATGTAGAAATTTCAACCCCCACTCCAGTTATCAGTTTTCCTTATCACTCCATGCATATAGTTTTAAATCTGAACATGACATAAATACTAAAATCTGGAAATGACTGAAATTTCTGAAAACACAAATTTGAAGATTTTTGCAACTGTTGAAAATGCAGAAATAAAATATAGGAAAGATATGACAGCTACACACAGAAAATAACATAGTGATTTTTGGTCAATGTGACCCTGGAAAACCCCCCTACAACTCTTGGGGAAAACCAGTTTGAGAGCACTTCTTTATTTCTGAAAATGATTTTACAGAGAAATTGAGATATAGTGTAAAAATTCTAGCAACCACAAATTTAACTTTTCTCGATTTTTGTGCTTGCACACCGCCTCGGAAAATGTGCCAACAACAAAACAAAAATTTTACAGCATTAAATGAACAACATTAAACGCTGAACTGTCACCCTCGAAAATTGTGCCCAAAATTATGCAGTACGTCCGTACGGTTGTACATACTATACGTAAAGTACAAATGTACTTCCTCCTCGAAAAATGTAATGACAAATGCTATATGGATTTCTCGAAATTTGTGCCAAAATAACAACATCGCTCCTCCTTAGTTTTCGTGCCCAAAATATGCCTTGGAATTCGTGCTGAATCTGCTGTACGGATTCCTCGATTCCTGTGCCTTCTCCTTTCTCAAAAAAATTGCCAAAATCTTGCTGTACAAATTCTACCTTGGGATTTGTGTCCATTGAAGCTGTTGTACGGATTTGCTGAAGTCTCCTTGCTGCCCTCCTCCAACTTCTCAGTGCTCAGAAATTTTCTAAAAAATAATTACCATCAAACTTTAGATTCCCTTGGATTTGATAGGGAGCTTTGTTCAAACCTTAATCATGTTTTTATTTTGTATCATTTTGGGTAAGCAATTTGTTAAAATATACTCTTTACGCAATAAGCTATAAGATCAAATTTTAGAAGTTTTAGAATTGGATCTCTCCCTTTCATTATTTTGATGGGAGAGATTTTTTCATTTAGTTATCCATTTATGTTAAAATACTCCTTATATGTTGATGTTTGTATGTATAAATAACATGATTTAAAATAATGAAATCACATCATCTTGTGTGAAAAACCTATGTATACATATACAATTTAAGAACTGGAAATAAACAAGTGTACATATGGATACAATGTGTGAGAAGTAATGTAATCAAATGAGGACACAGACGAAGATCACTGAGTAACAATTGCATTAAGCATGTACCACCATATACTTTGGTGACTCTTACACTCAACGTTGACTTTCAAATCGGGGGATTTATTTCTTTTTGGCGAATAAACCATTTTTCAACATTGCATTCTAGTGTCATGAATCCCATCCCATATGTATTGCATTAACATCTGGTATGCTCAAGAGTATTGCTCATTGTTTTCTATGCCTTTTCACATTATTCATGTGCCCATTTCAGACAAATTTGGTTCAACCATGGTCTTTTGGTCTGAACATTTTGTATTGACGAGTATGGTCTACAAACTCTAGATTCCCTTGGATTTGATAAGGAGTTTTGTTCAAGCCTTATTCATGTTTTTCTTTTGTATCATTTTGGGTAAGAAATTTGTAAAAATCTACTCTTTACTCAAGAAGTTATAAGATCAAATTGTAGAAGTTTTAGAATTGGATCTCTCCCTTTTATTATTTTGATGGGAGAGAGTTTTTCATTTATGTTAAAATCCTCCTTATATGTTGGATGTTTGTATGTATAAATACGATGATTTAAAATAATGAAATCACATCATCTTGTGTAAAAACCCTATGTATACATATATAGTTTAAGAACTGGCAATAAACAAGTGTACATATGGATACAATGTGTGAGAAGTAATGTAATCAAAGGAGGACACAGAAAGAGATCATAGAGTAACAATTGCATTAAGCATGTATCACCATATACTTTGGTGACTCTTACACTAGGGGATTTATTTCTTTTTGGCAAATAAACCCTTTTTTGACATTGAATTCCAGTGTAATGAATCCCACCCCATATTTATTGCATTAGCATATGGTATGCTCAAGAGTATTGCTCATTGTTTGATATGCCCTTTTCACATTATTCTAGTGCCCTTTTCAAACAAAGTTGGTTCAACCATGGTCTTTTGGTTCCAACATTTTGTATTGACGAGTATGGTCTACATCAATTATTTTATTTACATGACAATTTTTTATTATCTGGTTTGATGACATTACATCAGTGCAGTAGTGAGAAGAACCTCATCTTGTGTGCATCGAAATTTGGTATGATCAAGAGTATTTGTCATGGTCTTCTCAAAACCTTTTTTAATTTTAATGCATTTTTCATGAGCTCATTAAGAGATCTAGGTCAACTTTGATCTTTTGATGTGACCATTTTCTATCTATATTCGAGAAGAGTGTGGTGAAACTTTAATTACTTATTGTACATGAAATTTTTGCTTGAGTTGAATATATTACTGTACATGAAAATTTTGTTTGAATTGAATATAGTGATTCCCATGTTTTGTTTGATTTGCTAGAGAATTTCCATCTTGCAGCTAACAGTATGTCAACATCTTGTGCTACAAAATGATCCTACCGTGAATATTTATTATAGAGCTTGTGCTCTTACCCCTATCACACTTTAAATTGCATCTTTTATACTTAACTTGTCAGATCCTTGGAAAAGGAGAGGATACATGACTCCACAACTCGAGCATTTTACTCATGATTGGAATTTCACTCTACCATCCTGGTTATTTGAATTGGCAAAGTTGTATGAAAATTCAATAAAGAGAAACAAATCATAGGAAATTAGTAGGACTATTCATGGGTTTTAATATGAAATATTTGGGAAATTTAATTGATATTTTGGGTGAATTATAGGAACAAACGACCAAACCAATGAGGAAGTCAACATTAAACTGATAAGTTCTTTGCACCATCCATGATTCAATTCAATTAGCAGTACACAATGGAAAAAATTTAATTCATTTTTTAGTTAGATTGTATAGTTTGATTCTTTGGTTTGCAGATTTGTTTTAATGTTTGGATTGTGCTCCAAAGTTTGTTTTGTTGGATATATAACATGATTTAAAATAATGAAATCACTTGATCATGTGTGAAAAACCTATGTATACATATACAATATGAGAAAATGCAATAAGCAAGTATACATGTGGATATAGTGTGTGAAAATTCACGTAATGAAAGGACACGAACATAGATCGCATAGTAACAATTGAATTAAGTTAAGCATGAAAAGGAGAGGAAAATTGACTCCATAACTTGGGTATTTTACTCATGATTGATATTTTACTTCGGCATTTCGATTATTTGAATTTGTACATTTGTATGAACATTTAGTAAAAGAGAAAGCAATCATAGGAAATATTTATGGGAGTTAATATGGAAGACTTGAGAAATTTAACTAATTTTGGGGTGAATTACATGCACCAATGATCAAACCAACAAGGAAGTCACAATTAAACTTATACGTTCAATTCAATTAGAAATAAACAATGGAAAAAATATAATTCATTTTTAAGTTAGACTTTAGTGTTTGATTCTTTGGTTTGCATCTTTGTTTTAATTTTTGGATTCTGCTCCATGGTTTGTTTTGTTAGATACTTGTATGTATAAATAACATGATTTAAGGTGATGAAATCACCTGATCATCTGTGAAAAATGTATGTATACATATACAATTTGAGAACTGGAAATAAACAAGCATACATGTGGATACAATGTGTGAGAAGTAATGTAATGAAAGGACACCAACAAAGATCTTAGAGTAACAATTGCATTAAGTTAAGCATGTATCACCATACTTTAGTGAATATTACACTCAATGTTGAGTCTGAATTCGGGGGATTCCCTTCTTTTTGGTGAATAAACCATTTTTTGTATTACATTCTAGTGTCTTGAATCCCAACCCATATTTTTTTCATTGGCTATGGTATGCTCAAGATTATTGCTCATGTGCCCATTTTAGACGGGTCAATCATGGTATTTTGGTTCTAGAATAGGAATTTCACCGGCATATGGAACTTTACAAACCCATGTATTGTGAGACATTGATAATTTCTTTGCATCATCCACGATTCAATTCAATTAGTAGTACACAATGACGAAAATATAATTCATTTTTTTTAGTGTTACAGTTTGATTCTTTGTCTTGCGACTTTGTTTTAATGTTTGGATTGTGCATCGGGATTTGTTTTATTGGATATTTATATGTATAAATAACAAGATTTAAAACGATGAAATCACCTAATCATGTGTGAAAAACCTATGTATACATATACAATTTTAGAAATGGCAATAAAAAGTGTACATGTGGATACAATGTGTGAGAAGTAATGTAAATAAATAAGGACACAAACGGAGATCACAAAGTAACAATCACATTAAGTTAAGCATGAAAAGTAATAATGAACTAGATGCCACTAAGTTGAAGATGGAATTTCCATAGTTGTTGTCAATAAAAGATTAAGATGGAGAATCTTTAAGCTCAAGAGGAGGAAAAAGTTAGCCAATGGAGTTTATTCCTTCCATAAGATCAATTTTTCATTTGTTGCAATAGAGTTTTGCTCTGCTTTAGCCAATGGAGTTTATTCCTTTCATAATATCAATTTTTCGTTTTTTGCAGTAGAGTTTTGCTCTACTTAGGCAGGAAAAGCATAAAAGCATCCACATGCTTAATTGGGGCACCATTCACAAGGTCATCTAGAACTTTATTATTTTTAGCTCACAAATGGAGGAGCTTATTAAGTAGGTTATTAGGTCATTTCACAAGATCTATGTCGTTTTTTGTCATTCTGCAAACAGTTATTGAGTCAAGCATAGATTGATTGTAGTAGTAGCAATTTTAAGATATATTCTAGTTAGCTAGCCATTGCAATATCTAAGGCTATTAACAAATAATTTATACAAAAAAATTCCTATTGTGACATATTCAAGTGTCATAACACTTACATTGCAACTTGTTTAACATTGGATTTGAAAATGTTATTGAATAACATTAAAATTTATCTCACTCAAATTACAAAATATCACATATATCTTCATCTATGCTATCAAAATTAGTGTATTTCTTTTGCAACATATATACAATTGCTAATAATGTCTATATTAATCTCTTTATTTAATTAAATTTCATGATGTGATTCCCCATTTTATCACAAATGAACGATACTAAATGATTCTAAACTTTATAATCAATGCCGAAAGATTTCCTAACATTCAAATAGAATATTTGATCTATGAATTAAAATATTGGAGCTAAATATAACGGAAAAGTCAGTAAGATGTAAACGAGTCAAATATTCTATTTGATACATAGCTCAATATAACGGAAAAGTCACTAAACGGTAAACGACAAGTTACTGCTTGTGTTTTGTGGTTGGTCACAGAACATGATTTCCTCTGGTAAGGGTTTCAATGGCGTCCTGGGGTATGAAAGTGAACTTCCACAACTGCTAAATTCCACGGCCCACGGACACCAAAATGCAGAGAACAACGCTATGGCAAAAGCTGTCAGACTATAGGTACCGCTTGAACAAATTCTTCCTTTCAACAATGAATACGGTAAACCCAATTTCATCGTAGGTTAACACTAAATTGCCATATATTTGAAGTTCAGGGTTGTAAATTTGACGTTCAATCGCAGTTCTCACCTTCTTTCTGCGACTAGGATGCAACAGGTGAGGTTAATGCGATTCCCAAACTGCATATCTTTTCATTTCTCTTATGGGATTTAATATACTTCGTAGTATATGCCCATCTTTTTATTAACAGTTATGGTGTTTGATGGAGCTCAGAGGGCGAGGATTTTCACAATATGAATCACGGTTCGAGTCGCAGGGAAGATACTGGTAATAGTTGTCACACACACGCGTATTATCCGCTTTGGAGTTTATGCCTTGATTTTAGAGGGAATTATTTTATGAGGTTTATTTTGGACATGTTGATATTCTTGAAATCTTGGGTAAACTTCAACTGAAATTAAAGTAAATCCCAGGAATTTGTTCAGAGTAGGGCACGAGCTAGCTACAGTTGCCAAAACTTCGGGTCAATTTAGTCAAACATATTTTGAGTCACCTTATCATATGGCACCGCGAACACCCATTTTCTTAGATAATGATTTGTGATTAATTTTATGTAGCTTATATAAACTACCAGTGAAATATAGCCCTTTTTCATTTTCCATGTCAATGGTGATGCAGTTTAGCTTCTGAGAACCTCAGAGGCTCTGGCTTGTTAGCCTAAGTTAGAATGTGGTTCATGAATATTGTTGCAGTTTCACATTCCAGATTTCATTAGCTCATTTTATAAAATAATTGATTGTCAGCTAAGAAATTCGTAGTTATCGAGTTTCTGATTTCCCCATCTATAGAGTATACTGCCCACTATTGCCATTGCACCAACCTCACTAATACATTGTCATCGGTTGGGCAGCGTTTAGTTAATAAAATAATACAAAGTAGAAACGACCACTATCCAAGATAATTTGCCAGGTTGTTGATTCATCAAGCTGTCTTTCGCAGTTGTGCAGTCTGCTTTATTTGAGGAAGTTCTGTCTGCTTATATTCAACAGCAAGAGCCCAATATGGTAAAATTTCATTGTAATCATCTAATTAATTCTAAAACTTGATAATCGCAATCAGAACGTCTTTTGTTTCATTATTACTGTAGCTTCGCTTATTTGTTTGTGACAGAATAAGATCTTAGTTCTTGAAACATCATGTCCAGACATGCATATCCTTCTGTTCTATCTTTGAAACAAGAACAATCATATTATGCGTTGGAATCTGGGTTACAGACATGGCAGCTTGTCTTAACAAGTGTTGCTGTTTTGCAATTCAATTTCCATATCTCCTTGCCTAACTGTTTGCAGCAGCCTTGTTGCTTTTTATACAAAATTGCGCAAGGGCAACTAAAGAGGGCTTATTCTAAAAAACAGGACCATATTTCGAGATTTAAACTGTTAATCACAATACATTTAGAAAAACTATATCTATATGCTATATCCTTAACAATATTATATTATATAATAACTTCAGAGTACTGTACCACATTACACCAGAAATATGAACTCTACGAGAAGGACCTCATGGGCACTGTTGCTGCTGTACTTCAACGTGCTTGTTTCGTGGAATTTGTCTCTTCAAATTATTTTGTGTCATTATAGTCGAAGATGCTGTTGGCCAATTTTGTCATTTTGTTGACTTCAGCATTGAACTTACCAAGGACATGTTTGCCTTCCCAACTCTGAAACCATATAGGGAGTTCTCTGCTCGTAACTATTATTCTTGCAATCTAGATACTGAAGTTGCATGGGCCGTCCAGCATCTTTGAAATAATTACTTGGGAACTACTTATTATGGTCATATCTTCCTCAGTAAGCTTAGTTAACTTCAATCTTGCTGTGTGCAGAGCCAGTGACCCCACCTTGTTGTTTGTAGCAACATATGTATTATATGCTTTTGCTCTATTTTCTCTTCTGAATTGAAAATTATTCCCCACGGGCCAAAAGGTCCTAGGTTACATTTGGAAGCCACATAACGTGAAATTTGAAGGCCGCCATGCCAATCACTATTAGTCAGACCAGAATTATGGATTCCCCTCGTTGATGATGGTTTTTGGTACAGGGAAGTGATTTATCTAGAAGATAGGTGACGTACATTTGAAAGTTTCAGCTTTCTGTGCTCTATAAGTACTTATCTGCGTATGCTTAGCTTATTGATTATAAGCAACTGGTCCAAGCCTGGACTTTAGCAGGGATATATAATATATTGAATTTATGCATTCTCATATTATTACCATAATAAAGACTGACTAACATACAAATGTGCTTCCCAACTAACACAAATCTCAATTGCACATTACAAAAAACCAAGAAAACTTTTAGGGGCTAAAGTTTGCAAATGAGTGAATTTTCCATCTTTTTTATAATAAAAAGATCTGCCAATTCCATTTTTTTTATAAATTGTTTGCCCAAATTTTACAGGATAAAATTATTTTACTTTAAAAATCGCCAATTTTTTTACAGAGACTATATAAATTCCTATGTTGCACGGGGACCCGTCCCTGCCATAATTTCATGCCGTTCCCTCTGTTCCGACATTCAGGGGACTTTGGAACTCGTCGGAAACGTTCCGGATTTGCTGGGGACTCCATTGGGGACTTGGGAACTTCAAGGTCGTCCCCTAGCCGTCCCTCAAAAATTCAAGGACATTTTGGGGACTTCCAAAACGTCCCTCGATCAATCGGGGACTTCTGGACGTCCCCAATAAAAATTTCAAATCATAAGTTAAAAAAATATTAAAATATTTCATTTTTATAAAAAAAATTTAAGACAAAATTTTAATAAAATTCAAAATTTTAATTTAAAAAAATGTAAATTCCTAAATTACATTTACCCTAACCTAAAGGCTAACGCATATACCTATCAAACTTGCATATACCTATCAAACTTAAAACATTTACGGTTTACCTTTTTACTATTTGGCAGCTACACTAGTGACTATATTGTTTTTAAATTTTAATTTTTGTCATTTTGGTTCTTGGACTATAGTCTATGACTATAATTTATAAATTTATAATCCATGGTTTTCTACTTCTAGACTCTTAATTTGAGATTTATATTTAAATTTTAATGAATTGTTCATGTTTACATCTTTATTAAAAATTAGTACTATTTACTTTTATGCTTTAGCTGCTATTTAAATTTTGAAATGATTCATCATGCATCAATGATCATAGAATGATTATGTAGATTTTAGAGAGTAGTAGATTGTAGGTTGTAAGTTGTATGAAACTAATAGTACTTATGTTATGCAATGATGACAAAATTTGTTTTTGTGATGCACAATTCTCAATGACGATTATATACTATTAGACTATTAGTATTAGTCTTTAGATTTATCATTTTAGTATTTTATTTATTTTGATTCATGTTTAATTTATTTAATTTTAATTTTTTAATAAATAATAAATATAATGAATAGTTGCCGCACTTGTCGTCCCCTGAAAATGTGGGGGTGTGCTCTAGCCGTTTTGGAAACTTGTCCCCTCGTCCCCTCCGTCCCCCCGTCCCGACAGCCAATGCAACATAGATAAATTCATTAGAATTTTGAATATTTTTACAAAGATTTCACTGAAAGTTTTATAATTTGCATACTAGGAACTAGTAAAATTTGTTAAGGTTTCTACAGTTTAAGAGAAATTTCCATCCTCAAAATTCTCCTTGCTGGAAACCAAATAAGACTCGTTTTAGGTTGTATTCTTCCCTACTATGAAGAGGTTAGAACTTCATATTTGATAACAGTGTGGATCCATTGCTTTTTCTTCTACAAAAAGTTACCCCTTAAAGATTGTCTTTGAGTGCCAGAATTCTTGTTTGTCCAGAGAGGAACACAATCAATGCGTGTAAAAGTGCATTAAGGGATTTTAACAATGGGTTGCCCAAACGTTAATGTCTTCTGTTAAGTGATATTAAATTTTTGAAATACTGCAAAGACATGGGTATGATAAATCAGGCTCTGTATTTCATTATATTTCAGCTTTTGTATGCTGTCATTGTTCATATCCTTATGTTTAACCTTGGCTAAATAGACCTTTGAATTTCCGTCCGAGGAGGACCATTTTTTCCCTACAAAGTTACCAAACATTCACCCATTTGCATGCACACTGGAAGAGCGACTTTGGAACTCCATGGCCATTTCTTAGGCAGTCAAGAAATTAACATCGTATCTGCTTCCATATTTGATGAAGACCTTTCAGCAACAAACATTAGGCTATAAGTTTGCAGGTTTGGATAAAAAACTAGGCTGTATAAAAAATTTGAAATGGATACGACAAATTTTCAAAAAATCCGGATACGATACGACAAGAAAATGACACACACACAAACATATATATAAATATATGACAAAATAAGAATATCATATTACCATTCATCTTTTAGAATCTAGATTCTATATCTAAAAATACATAATCATCATCATGAATTCAACAAACAAATCACCATCATCATCATTAGTGATTATTATAACATTCAACATATCATCAAGTTTCTGTTTCCAATTTCAATAATCAACATCATCACCAAAATTAATAATGCCAAATGCACACTACATAGTACAAAATACAAAATGAACTATGATTGGTAGTCGACTTTCATATGGCATATTATGGTATTCAATGTTCATTGTTCAAAAGTTTAAAACATCATCATAAATTTCAGGTGCTCGAATGACGGAGAGTGGTTGAGCAGCTAGCCTTTAAGAGCTTGGTCTAGGCGACAGGTTGCAGTTTGCAGAGTCTATGTCACATGGTTCAGGTTCTACAATGATAATATTCGATTAGAGTTTGAATTTTTTTGTGAGGTTTAGACAAGGTTCGTAATTAGGTTCGAATATATATATATATATATATAACCTAATTTAGTAAGTTTTATTATTATTATTATTATTATTATTATTTTTATTCGGGGAAAAATCGTAAGCTTTTATTAAGATTTATAAAAAGTTACATAAGTACATGCCTTAAGCATTCCACATTCATCCTTCATATATCATGCAAAAACAAAACTTTTATTATTATTATTATTTTTTTGTAAGCTTGGCAGATCCTTTCTATTCATTTCCAACAAAAACATGCAGGTTTAAAATCCATATCCATTTGGTCAAGTGGGCTCAATTTGCCCATTTGGAAACCAGGTTTGTTGGCCACCTTACCGCATTATAAGCCATCCAAAAACGAAAGAGTTTGAGACTATTAATCATCGCTATATAGGCTTGATTGTCTTTAATTCTCCTAGTGACTAGATAACTAAGACAAAACATTAGAGTGTGCAGATCATTCATTTATACATTGTAAAAATTAAAATCCAAACTATGCAAGTCATGCTACTACTCGTCATACGAGTCCACGGGCGCTGGATCTTTTGCATTGGATCTTGGCAATTCGGTCTGTGGGAGGCATGGAATGTGCTTCTCTATGCGACTGAGGCGGGAATTTTATTGTTGAATCTGAACTTGAATAAGCTGAAATTCCTTGTGAATTGCTTGGAATTTTGTTTGTCTTGGAAGGTGCAACTGAGGATGATGCCAGGGCTTTGGTCACGTTGTTCTTCATCAACCAATAAAGATAAGTAGTCTGTTTAAATTGAGTAGACCAGTCTTTGGAATAGCCAGGGTCCGGCACAAGATCCCTCCATTCTTCCATATCCAAATCTGTTCTCCTTGCCTGCCGATTCAAGTCAGCTTCCTGCTCGGAAATTAATTGACGAATTTGAGGCTGAGTGTTGTCCTGGTAGGCCTGAGCAACTTCTTGAATTAGGCATGAGGTGGGTCTATGACCCCGTCCACTAGCTGGACGTGGCTGGGTCTGGCTAACTCCATGCCTCTGTCCACTGCCCTGATTCCGCCCATGGTCTCACCTTACTTAGTTATCTCTGTGTGAGGAAGGACACACCATTCTATAGCTCTGCCAACCACAAAGGTGATAGAATAACTCGAAATCAAAAGTCAAGATTGCTAGCGCCAGGGGCTTCGTCTTGATTGAAAGCCAACGCTCAGGAAGACGACCTAGCGTAAGGACCTGACAAAGACCCGTAGTTGTCGTCTAGTGGGAGAACGGTGATGCCATCTGCATTGGGGTGGCAAATCTGTTGGGTTACCTTCACAAGCGTCTTGGAGATTGCAGAGGAACCCAATACCTCCAAACCAAGCTCGGTTTGTTGCATAAAACCCCAACAATGTGCTGTCTCGTCGGTCCCTACTCTCCCATTAATGGCTATCATGTGCTTTGCCACCTTGCACCTGAAGTGGAACGTGTGAGGGCCATCAATTGACTGCCCTCTGTCCTTTCTCATAGTTCGTCGGTCCATGGCACGGGTCACATTAGTGCCTCTTCGCTGTCTCTCACCTTGATCATGGAAAGTTTTATTATTAATTTATAATTATACAAAAGAAATATATTTTTTATTAATTTATATTATTAAATATTACCTAGATATTAATTCATATAAATGTAATTAACCTTTAATATAAAATATAATTCATATAGTTATATGTAAACTAATATAATAATATATATCATCAACACATAACTCATATATGGTGCAATTTAACTTTCAATTAATTTGTAATATAACGTATATAGAATAATAAATAATATGAAAACGAAAAATAATTAACTGATATCATGGTTTGTGAGCGATGATTGTTGTGGATGTGACCATTGTCAACAACCAGTCGTAACGGTTGGAACTTGGAACCTTCACCCATTGCCGGTTGAAAAGTATGGTCGTTTGTTGCTATAGGTGTCACCATGTAGAGCAAATCACATGTACCACAATGTAGAGTACCTGACTGGTCGATGGTATGGAGAGGACACCTAGAGGTTGACTAGACACAACCTGTTGAAGCGGTTTGGCGGTGTTAGTCCAAAATGAACACTAGGCCGAACCAAAACGAATTTAAAGTTTTATTTGCTGTTTGCTGAATTTTGAACCTCAACTAAGAAGTTTAACAAACCCTATGACTTAGCAACATAGTGTTTATGGCGATGGGTCATGGCGGCCTCCTCCAACAATGTTGGTCGAATGCAATGGAAATATGAGAATAGGGTTACAAATGTCAAACTTAGGTTAAGAGGGGGTGAGACCAACTTGGAAATTAACCACAGTTCCTTGTTTTTAACCTTTAAAAGTGGTTTCTGGAAACGAGTCCAAAAAAATTTAAAACTTTTGAAATGTTTCCAACTCAGAATTGATGTTTCCAACTCCTTGAAACGGATTAGAAACGTTTAGAAGGTGGATCGTATTTGTTTCCGTTTCAGAAACTCAGAACGACGTTTCTAGCAGTTCAGGGTGACGTTTCTGGTAACTTAGAGATTGATTAAGAACTATATAACCAACTCCTTGTTGTATGCACTCCTAGACCAAAAACGACATTGAAATTGAACTTTTGGTTTTCGGTTGTCACATTCAAATGACACTAAAGAAAGAACCCCTTCGAATCTAAACACCCTCTGGGCACATTCCAATGACCAAGACAAAAGATGGTGTTTTAGTTAATGTAATAGTGATATATATGCCAATGTAATGTTTTATAAAGTTACATGAGTTTTAGATGGAATTGAAAATATTTAAAGCATCTTCATTTTGGATTTTGTGGTCAAGTACAAGTCTTGTGCTAGGTGGTATCTAGCAAAACAATTGACAACCTTGTAAAGGTCAAACAATTCAACTCAATATGTACAAGCAAATTCGTATTTTCAGTGCAGCCCATGATTTTATCATGATCGTTTATCTAGCAATCCTTAAGGCAATTTATAGTTCCTTGTACTTTGATGTAATTCATTCTTTTGCATATTTTATTTTCTTGTGGATCGACCTTTTCTCTTAAGAGTTTTTCTTTACTAGTTTTATTAATGTATTTGTTGATTTATCCCTTATGGGTACGCCCTTTTGTTCTGTTACTAATTGGAAAATTTGTTATTGGTGCTAGCTTTTTTATAGAATGCCATGAAGAGTATTTTGTGGTCAAACAAGATGCTGATTTACGTCAAATTTGACAGTTGAGGGAATCTATATGATCAAAATCACATTCTTTGAACCTTTTACTACATAGTGAAGATTGGAAGTGTGGATGAAAATAGAGATGAAAATATTGAATGCAACAATCACAACCTGACACTTGCATAAGGCACAAGTTAAAGGCACTCTGCCGCATACCTAGTTCCCCCAATGACTTACAAAGATTATGGGGTAGCCAAAAGTTTCTTTTTTGTTCACTAGCTTGACAATAAACTTTGATACCCGTACCACTTTGTCACATACTCGTTTCCCTCAATGACTTACAGAGGTTACGGGGTACCCAATTTTTTTTTTTTTTCTTATTCTGTAGCTTGACAATAAACTCTAATACCACTTTGTCACATATCCCTACTAAATTTATCCTAACCACACTTACAAAAGCTTGCTTTCATCTCTCATACATTTTGTCAAACACTTTGCATGTAAATGTCTCTTCAAATACTTTATATGCAACATTTTGTCAACACTTTGCATGTAAACGTCTCTTCAAATCAAGGTTACTTGGAAGCGGGAGCGGGAGCGAAGCGTGGAGCACCATTTTTAAAAGCTTCCGGTCCGGAGCGTTTATATATATATATAATATTTTTTATTTTTTATATTTTGATGCATATATGTCAACAAAAACATGTAGAATGATGAATTAGACATAAAAAACATAAAAACATAGATTGAATCATATAACATCAATCATCTAGAAGTTATAATCTTCATCAACCACGCCCACGAGTTGGAAGCATACAACATATTGACTTTTGAGTCTCGCAAATCATCAATCTGAAGGTTTCAAGCTTTCAAAATTCAATATATAACATTTATCATCATTGATATATAACATTTATCATCATTGATTTCAAATTTCAATATCTAACATTTATCATCATTGATTCATTGATTTCAAAATTCAATTACAATATACATTTATCATCATTGATTCATTGATTTCAAAATTCAATTACAATATACATTTATCATCATTGATATATAACATTTATCATCATTGATTCATTGATTTCAAAATTCAATATATAACATTTATCGTCATTGATATTATATGACATTTATCATCACTGATTCATTGATCACCATATAACTTTCATGAAGCATCATATTCATAATTCATAATGACTTGTAAACAGTAAACTTATAAATGCCAACTTCAAAGTTTCACCTTTCAAATTCAAACTTCAAACTTAAATTGTCATTAAATATATGAAATTAGAAAGAGTCAAGTTTCAACTATTCAACTGTCAACAACAAATAGAAAAGACTAGTAAACAACAAATCTATTTTATCTGGCTGGCCCCTTGCCACGCCCACGAGAAATGTCTAATTTTTGTGAGCCACGAGGAAATGTTGGTCTTCTAGTACTCTCAGGAGTACCACGACCACGACTAGAAGGCGGAGGCTGGATCTGCAAAGGAACAACAGTGTGATATCGAGGAGTGGCACTGGCACTGGCACCCGCACTGCTACCAGTAGATGGTGGGACTGGCCCTGTGTGTGGCGGTGTTGCTGATGCTTCATCATCATACCTATAAAGTTCTGCTTCCAATTCTTCCAGATGTAACGTGCCGTCCTCCAAATTATCATCCTCCGGGTTGTTGTCCCAGACTCTGTATGATTGATCCTCATTTGCCCGATCACATTAATGGCTCAACAACCTCAAGTTATAATGCACATAAACCAAGCTTTCAGCTCGGTTTTCATTCAACCTGTTTCTTCTCACATTGTGTATGAAGCTGTAGGTGCTCCAACACCTCTCTGCAGAAGAAGTGTTCACAACCTGTGAGAGAACTTTTTTAGCCAACTTTGGCAAAAGTTCCATGCCGCCATATGCTTCCCACCATGTGATAGCATCAAATCTGTCCCCGTCTTCCATTGCATGGAAAGAACCAAAGTTAGTAGTGCAACTGAAGTATTTGCCTAATTCAAGGCGCAATCTAGCACACTCCTCCCTGTCAGGTACCAACTTGTCCAATGCCTTCATGTACCCCTCTTTTACTTCTGGATTTGTGTGAGCATAGTTATTAAAACCGGAACCGGTGACCGAACCGGTGGACCTAATGAACTGGGTTTCTAACCGGAACCGGTCTAACCGGGAGCGGTCAGATCTCAATGAACCGGTTTAAAAAAAATACATTAAATAATTATTTTTTAATAAAAAAAACTATTTTTAAGATTTGCAACCATGATTCCAAGCCAATAGAGACAAAATATGCAAAGTTTGCTCATTTATATACCATACAAAGGTGAATATATCAAAATGGCACCGAGTGCAATACATATCATCGAAAAATACATAAGCAATGAGGCTCCAAATGGCCCATAAAGTCCAAAAACAATGCTACAAGCTATGAGGCCATTGGCCTAATACAAGACTACATGTTAGTGATCAACAACATGATCACTCCTCATCATGATTAAAATCATCACCACTACTAGACAAGGGATCATCAACATGAGCTACATAAATAATATGGCTCAAAGTTTGAGGACTCCTAAAACTCCTCTACAACTTTAGTAGTAGTAGTAGTAGCAAAAATAGACATCAAAACTACAAATCACCGAGCAACATGGTCTCTCATGAAACTCATCATTGATTCATCGCTACTAGAAATGGGATCATCAACAAGAGATACATAAACATCATCTAGCTCAAAGTCTTCAAACTTGGATTGCTCAACCTTATAACATGTTAGAAATTGAAAAAGTTTAACATGCCTAACCAATGATTTTGGTTTGAGTGAAGGGTTCATCTCCTCAACCTTAAAATGCGGTAGAAAAATATTAGCATACCTAACCAGTTGTTTTCCTTTGATTGAAGGGTACATCAAGGTTCTTAAAGGACTTTATGCTCTTGATCAAATGCCAATATCATACCCTTACACATGATAGAATCAAATGGAAACATTGCAAATTCCCAAACCATGAAACCCTGAAAACCATTAAGTCTGCTGAATTTTGAGTGAAACCTAAAATTCTAGTTTCTCCATATGAAATCTAATGAGGTCGAAACCACTCTTAAACATCCCGAGTCATTTCATGGTAATGTTAAAAATTTAAGTAAAAGGATGAAAATGAAAAATAAAGGAAATGTCACTTTTACTTTAAGAATTTAACATTACCATGAAATGTCAATGCTTCTCTTACCTCCACATTAGCCCTAAAACCCATTTCTGGCCCTAAACAAATCGTTTTTTCATTGAAAAAAATTTCCGCCCAGCAGGAAGCGTTTTTTGTTTCGAGGAGCGTTCGGGAGCGAACGCTCCCTGAGCGCTTCCGGCATTTAAAAAACGCTCTCGAAGCGTTTTTTAAACGCCGGAAGCGCTCAGGGAGCATTCGCTCCCGAGCGTTTCCGGAAACGCTCCCGAAAAGGCAGGGAGCGTTTTAACAGGTTCGGAAATGTGCTCCCGAAAATGATCCCCTCAGGAAGTGTTTTCGGGAGCGCGTTTCCGAACGCTCCCAAAACGCTCCCGCACGGAGCGCGTTTCGGAAACGGGAACGAGGTGGGGGGGACGCTTCCCCGCAACCTAGCTTCAAATACTTTATATACAACATTTTGTATGAAATAAAATAAGAAACATTGCTCTGATTCTACTTTAACATACTAACTAAAATGTATCCCTCAATCATGCAACTTTTGATTTTTGTCTTTGAGGTATTTTGTCAAATAGTTTTTATGCAAATTGTAATAAAACACCTTTAACACATTTTTTCAAATGCTTTGCATGCAAATAAACATAGATAAACGACAATAGTACTATCATACAACAATAATATCCCCATCCACAAACCAACATTTTAATTGGGGCATTTCATCAATCAATTTGTATGCAATAAATCATTAAACCATTTAGGCATTTCTTCAAGCACTTTGCATGCAAACTAATATAACAACTTCCACTCAAAGCATATCTCCCAAATTATAGCAGTCTAAGTTTAGAAAATTGAACCAAATGATAAATGGGAGTTCCCCTCGCTATGGTCCAAGTTTCAGCCTCTGGAACCTCCGAGATGCAAAGTTACAACAAAAATGCCAACATGACGTGTTTGATGCATGATTTTAGGAGCATCCAAGAAGCTCGACTTCCTCTGATTATATCTCCTAAAATACTGTGACCCAAGATTTGAAAGTTGGATTAGATGATTAGTAGGATTTCCCCTCGTTATGGTCCAAGTTTAAAGATACATTTAGGAAGCTCAACTTCCTCATCTAGTGCTGTTACAAAATTTAATACATACAAAAAGCTACAACCAAATGTATGTGCATATAAACTTTCTGAAAAGAGAAATTAAATAATCATGCATAAAAGATATTTATCTTGAGTCAAATCTTTTGCAATCTGGAACTGAAGAAGGGTGAGCCACTCTCCACCCAACCATAGGCTCAACTATGTTGCAATCTTTCTCATATCTGGCCACCCCTAAGCCAAATCTTGATGCCTTGAGGGAAAAAGGTAAAAACTTAACTTTGGGACTTAGCACACAATTTTCAGACTAGATTTAATACAAAAAGTAAAGGCCATTGTCCTCCACACATACGAAAGAGTCTTAGTGTTCAACCTTTCCATTCCTTGACCAGGCCCACAGAGGTTCACAAATGACAATGCAGGTTGGCATATCACAAGGGAATCCTTCTTTGATCTTTGCAGTTCCTCGACCCTCCCTTCTTCAACACTCTCTATGCCACACACAAACAGGACAATTCCTAGTCCTCAGAGCCTTCTAGCTCAAGGAAAAACACCACAACACATTTAACTCTAGTTACACAAGTTAACAATTCTCATGCCAATTTGAATTTCTAAGTGTGTGAGAGAGAGAGAGCTATGAGAGAGTGAGAGAAAAACTAGAAGCTCAAGAGCCAGGAAGAAGAACCCCTTGATTGCTCCTCCCTCTTATTTTTATAATCACACCTTGACCGTTTATCTTCCCAACCTTTCAGCTTCTTGGAAAGACTCACCATCACATCAAAGGAAAATATTCGCCCAAGGTATATTTTTCTTCTTAAGTCAAGTTCCCCCCCCCCATGTTGAATTTTTGTAACTATGGTCTGTCTTCATAATGTATATTTGGCTACTTGATGCATTTATATTGATTATTGTGAAGCATATTTTTAAATGCTAAAGTCAAAAGAAAATTATATTTTGAGTCAAGTTCCATTTGAACTTTTGAAAGAAGAAAATTTGAATTTTTTGGCTCCAAGTTTGTTTAGTTGGCCTCCCTCCAAGTCAAGTCGCCCCAGGAAGAGTCACACCCATTCAACCAAGGTTGATCACTATATAAAGACAACTCAACCTCATTCTCTCACCACCAATTCACACTCTCTCCAAAAGAAATTTTTGGGCATCCTAGTGAAGGTCAATAAGGACATGGAGGACGAAAAAGAAGACAAATTACATCTCTTTCTCACTCTTTCAAGCTTGCACATGTGGATAGACTCTCTCTCTTTGCAGTTTGCATATTTCTGGGTGGTCTTTGTTGCAAGGGCTGAAATTTTTGGGCAATTGCGTAGCGGGTTGAAATCTGGGATTTTGGTAGTTGCTAGAGGGCTGAAATTCTGGATCAGATCAAGCAGAGAAAAGTGTTGGATCAGGTTGGGAAGCTTGACTTGGAGAGTTTGACCTAATGATGTCTAGAAGGTCTAGGCGTGTCTCTTGTTGAACAAAAGACTTTCTCTATTGAAATAGTTGTTGGGATTTTCCTCTTAGTGGGTTTTCCCATGGTAAATCTTGTGTTATCATTGTGCATTGTGATCTCTATTGTTCTATTGTTCTTATATGATTGAATTTTTGAAGTATAATTGCTGAATGATACATTGGAATAATTTAAAAGAAGATCAACATCAAAAGTAATTATCAAATTTTTAGAAATATTGTGCTAGTCTCTATTGCACTGAGAAAATAAACATGGTATTAGAGCTTTGGTGAAGGGAGTGTTGTCACTTAAATCCACACCTGATTTTAGCGTGGAGAAAATACCCAACTCCATTTGGTGTGGCCTTGGGGGCAAGCTGTGAGTTGGGGTTGTCACCCAATTCTTAACTCCCTCATCAAGGCTCTCTCCTAGTCGAAGCCAAAGGGGGTAGACTCTAAGGAAAATCTAAGGCTTGGTCAGTGCTACACTAAGAGAGTTCTAGGAGATAAATGATAAGTTAGCAAAGAGATACATCAACTATCAAATTACAAATTTTAAAATTTACAATAAACCTCTTGAACCATGTAAATACTTAAACAAATAAATAAGATCACCATGAACATATAGAGATAACCATTTATGAACAAATATATAAAGCAATGATACCAATATGAAAGATACTTTGCAAGAAATAAAATGATGAGACCAATGCCAATTAATTAAACTTGCAAAATGAAATGCTCAAGGGAAGAAAAAGTAGTCTTGAAATTTTCAGAGTAATCATGTGTTGAAAGGAAGACTGCACCACTAGCAAACACACCAAGAACACTTATTAATGGCTTGCCTTTTACATTTGTCTAACCATCAAATACAATGGATACCCCATAGTCATTCCGGGAATTTGTCAATTTACGTAAAGCATATGTTATTTTGGCTTTTTCATGATCAAGTCCCACGGTTATAGCACTGTCATACCCAGGGCTCTTGTATCCTTTAGGGGCATCGTCGATAACGCCAACAATTTCATGCTAATAAGGTGAGTGAAGAACATTGAATGGTATCCCACATACATAGAGAAATCGGAAAATTTTTGCATCCACATCATCCCTAAACCTTTTTTCAAGGAAATTTGATATGGCTCTATGCCTTAAAGGGATGTTTGTGCCTGTGCCTCCATATCCACTACCATGGGTGGGATGCTGATGGAGTTCTTACTCTATGTGATTGTGGGCTAGTGGTGTCATGTTCAAAATCACCCTTTGATCTTTTAGATTTGTACTGGGCTTTCTTCTCTCCCCCTAGTATTTGGCTCTTTGTTGTTGTGACACACTTCCACAAGTTTTGATTCCTACTTGTTTATTTCCATCCCATGCTATTTTCCCACCAAGATGCTTTCTGGCACAGGCGTATGAATTTGTGAAAGTGATTTTGCAATGGGAGCATGTAAATTTAGTGGTTCCTGTTGTTTTTCCACGATCCTGGTGTCTGGGATAGAATCTTAAATCTCCGACACTACCAAACCAAGAATCACAACGATACTACTTTGCGTAACGAAATATAAACAACAATAAATCTACTAGTGCACAAAATATACACAACTTTTTACAAAATTTCAACCCAACTTCATTATATTAATCCAACTGAATAATACAACAGTCTAGGGCTCTCGTACCAGGGATAATGGTCCTCATACATCCACTAGTACAAGAATACAAAACTGGGGCTTGGTGTCAATCCATCGATAACCAATCTACATTCAACAAGATACTATGACCATCTGGCTGATGTAGTCGACTCTCTCAACTCCTCTCGGTCATACCCTGTACCTGCCCGGTCCTTCTGTTCCTGATTTGTAGCTCTTGCCTCTATCAATGCTCCAAGTCCATCTGGCCACTGAACCTCGACTGTCAATCTGCTCTCTAGTTGTACCTTAGTCCATCAAGGGCACAACACATCGAGACTCCTGTCGAGTTGTTCACAACTCTGTTTGTGAACAACTCTCAACCTGCCCACTGCTGCTCCTCCGTTACTCAGGGACTTCAGCCCACTACGGTCTTCCTGTGTTGCTCCAATGAAGATCAACATAGGGCACGAAGGGCTGCCACCTATCACTGCAAGATGTCCATCTCCCACAAGAACACGGGCTAGGAGGATTACACATCATCTGCTGTGGAAGTCCTACTCCACACACAAGTCTAGGGCTACTCAACTGCTCCTCTGGTTCGTCAATTCTTGAGCTCAACAACTACCACTCTAGCAACAACCTAAGTCCATGAAGATGGCGCACACCAGGCTCCAACTTGGGCATTATCACGCTGTCTTCTAGCAGACCATAAATGTCCAATCCTCGTCCACACTTGGTCCACTCTCACGTTGCCCTCCAACAGTCCACGAGTGACCAATACTTGTTGTAGCATCTGCCTTTGGCTAGGGCATCCTCACACCTAGGAAACCCTCCTCTTGGCTACCAACATACTCCATCACATTGTCCTCTCCAAGGACATTCTATCCTCTAGCAATACATCAACAAATGAAGACAATCATACCTAATATTTTGCTTCACTTGTCCTTGGCACCTATGCATTTCCACTGAGAACTGACAGACCTGGTTAGGGTACTTGTTAGCCCTAAATCACTGCTGCAAACTCTGTGTTTTGTACACCAAAATAGGTCCTTCAAGCTCGCTATTACTTCCTGTGACTGCGGGCGAGGTTAGGCTCTCACCTAGGCCTCTCGACCTCCTCCAAATGAGGTTCTGACCTCTGCAATTATGACAAAAGGACTGCTGTCTGAATCAGAGACAAAACTGATCTCAGACATGCATCAAAACAACCACCTCTCTTCACCAAAATCTTCGGTCCTCCTTTTGCAATAATACTTCCCTGCTTCGCTGCTACAAAGGCCAACCCAAAGTATTGTTCCAAAGTAAATTTGGCCATAAATCAACCCTTAACTAGGGCATGATCCTACTTGTAACTTTTCTGAAGCTCTCGGCCCTGATTTCCAGGAGACACACACACAGACCTACCAACATAACTCTCATCTCACACGGCCACCTTCTACTCCACTTCGGACCTGCAATAGACACACACAGACCCAAACACAATCTCTTATTGCTTCATCCTTTGCCCTCTTGAGCTGTGGCTAGGGTTGCCTTGGATCTGCGTCTAAACAAAGAGAAAAGCCTTGATGTATCGCCCTTAGGATGTGCTCATAACATCACACATGCCCTTAATATATAGCCTTCTCAAGGGCTTCAATGAATCTCATGAAGGTGGGTTACCGACTGTCATAAGGTGACCAAAAACACTAGGCCGACGTAAACTTTGTGATACAAACCCAATCATTAACATTCAAAAATTAATATCTCTTCAATGACAACTCGGAATTAGACGATTCTCGATGCATTGGATTCGCCTTGTCATCTACTATCATCCTCATCTATCACAGGTCGCAATCTCGTCACGATTTTGGCCCAAACATCAATGGGTGCAAAACCCCAAGCTTGGGTTTCAAGCCCACAAGGCCACTTGTGGAGCTCCTTCCTCCAAACCCACAATCTTCAAGTCTTGGAGTACCTCCCAAGCTACAAAAATCAACACTCCCTGTTAGCGAGGGAGGTACTTCTGAGACTAGGAAGTAACCATCATCATCAGTGACACTAGCCCATTTGGCGTCCATCATTGTAGTATGCTCCGTAGATCTAACCTGGCAATCTCGGTAGTGCCTCTGCCTCATCATATCTGAACCTGAAGATCCCAAAACACCATAGGGCTGCTCCCTCTGAAGTTAGGCTCCCTCTGAGCCAACACGACCTCCACTGGCTCTGTCCTTCTAGAACTCATCCTCCTGGATCAAATACCACTCGTGAAAATCCCTCCAATCTCATATATGCAACATCACGATTCGATGAAGACTCTAGCCTGCCAACCTGTATTCCATCACATGAAGCCATCTTGATCAAATCGATCTCGTCCATGCTAAAGCAATCCTTGAGCTGTCCCAAAGATCCATGGTAAATCAATGGAAGTCCATGATCAACAATCTACCCTACAACAAACTGTTGTTCACCAAGCTCTCAATCCACCAAAACTCCCAGCCAATCTCGCTGCCAAGCTAGTCAAGACCACATCTCCATGTATTCAGTTGAACTCTCTGAGTTGCTTCGCTATGCACACTCTGATTCACTGTCTCTCAAAGTAGCTCAGATACACTTTGATACCATGTCGTTTTTCCACGATCCTGGTGTCTGGGATAGAATCTTAAATCTCTGACACTACCAAACCATGAATCACAAAGATACTATTTTGCATTGTGGAATATAAACAACAGTAAATCTACTACTGCACAAAATATATTAAATGTTTTACAATTTTTCAACCCAACTTCGTTATATTAATCCTACTGAATAATACAACAGTGTAGGGTTCTCGTACTAGGGATAATGGCCCTCATACATTCACCAGTACAAGAATATAAAACTGGGGCTTGGTGTCAATCGATCGACAACCAATCTACCCTCAACAAGATACTCTGACCATCTCGCATGTAGTCGACTCTCTCAGCTCCTCTTGGTTGCACCCTGTACCTTCTTGGTCCTTCGATTCCTGATCTGTAGCTCCTGCCTCCATCAATGCTCCAAGTGTTGATTTGTGTAGCTTGGGAGGTACTCCAAGCCCTAGGGTTCGGGGTTTGGAGGGCAACGCGCCACAAGGGTCACTAGTGGGCTTGGAACCCAAGTATGGGGTTTTGCACCAAATCTTGTTTTGGGCATTTCCATGAGCACATTTCTACATGTGATGGCATGAGACAATAGAGGGCGAAAAGGAGAATCTAATGCTTCGAGAATCGTCGAATTGCGAGTTGTAGAAGTGGAGATATGAATTTTTGAAGGTAATTAAGGGGTTGACACCATAAGTGTCAAGGTCGACCTAAGGTTGTTTTAGGCATGTGATAAGTTGGCAACCCCTTATGATGACGTTTTAGAAGCCCTTGTATATGGTATATATACAAGGTGGAGTGGAGGACTTAGAAGTATCCAAAAGTGCAACGCATACCTTATTGAGCAGCTTGTTGGAGGAGAAGAGGTTTTTGTCTTGATTGCAACAAGGAGAGGCTAGGACAGTGAAGGGTTGGAGGACTGTTTCAAGGGTTGAGTAGGGGTCCGAAGGCTGCTGAGTGTGCTTGTTGGTAGGCCGAGGCCTTAAGAGTTGAACACAGGGCTGTTTGAGGGCTAATGTATGGGATGTAACATTGTTTGAAGGGTGCGGTGAGCAGTAGTGGTGCTGTGTTGTAGGTTGCAGGCCATACCATCACAGCAAGGTTAGCGTGGGCAGTATTAAGGGCTGTTTTGTGCCCTTACCTTTAGCGTGAAGGAGGAGAATCTCTCCTTGCCTCGGTCGCAAATTTTGAAGGGTTGTTTATGGACTGTTGAGTGGGGTTTTTAGGGCTGCTGCATGTAAAGTTTCATAGATGTTCTATGCTTGATGCAACTTTACTTTTATCCCCAATATCAAACAACAATCACATAAACAAGAAAGTAAAATGCTGATAGAACATGCTAGTAGATCGACTGAAGACAAGCCAAAAATACACTTAACTTGATCAGTAAAATATATGTGTTGTGATGCATTACGATGATCAACAGGATGCTTCAACCAACAAAGTCTTAATACGGTCAGCCAATCAAATGTGTCACACAATTGTCTCGGATAGCTATACCAGTCAACCCAAAGTCAACGAAAATACCCGCTGTCCCAGTCAACGGTCAACGCAAAACAACAACATCAAAAAGTCAACGTAGCTCGGTCAAAGTCAACAGTCAACCTCGGTTTCTGTGCCAATAAATGCAGACTAGAGAAATTAGAATTTTGAACAAGTTTGGGGTCAAATCTGTGCTGAAACCCTAGGTCAAAACATAAGTGTCTTTGCTGCAGTTTTCCCACATGTGGAGAAGAAGAGACTCCATTTGATGATTGAACCAATCAGATGCAGAGAGAGAATGTGTAATGAGTGATGGATGAAATGACCTCCAAAGTTGACCTATATATATCCATCAGTGAGGGTGTGTGACACATTCGCTGGGGCTTCAAGCCTACATTTCAATTCTGGCCGACCTTACACATAAGTGGAATAAATTCAAAGTAAATGTTCTACTCATCGGATCAAGATGATCTTTAGATCGATCTTGCACCTCTACAAAAGAGGAGTCCAATAAAAATATTGGCATCTTCATCTGAGCATCACAACATCGAGTTTGGACCTAGTTGTCCAAAATTAAAACTCCCTCTCAACTAGGGAGAACTCCATTCACCTGTGCCATCCAAACATCGTGCGTCATCCTGTCGTAACTTGCTTTGCCGGCTTCTTTATTTCAGAACAAAAGGGTGAGTCACAAAGACATCACTCCCGGCTGACAAATTCAGCCCAGAGGTCCGAAACCTCTATAGGACTCAAAAGAGTCAGATACCAACCCGAAGTTGGTTTACCTAACCCGAAGTTAGTTGGAGGTCTGAAACCTCACTAGACTTGATCCCAGATCAAGTGGTTGGACACGTGCCATGACATAGAGAGTACGACAATCTCCGATGTGTCCATCGGTCTTTGCTACTGGTCTCTAGCTTTTCCCACCTCACTGGCCAAATGAGAGGTACTTCCCATGAGTCTGGGACTCGATGGGTAGGATGCATACGGGGCTCAGATCATGAGAGGTGAACCAACTCAATATCATAACGGTGGGGCAGAAGCACACCAACAAGGTTCGGCAAGCCTAGCTCTGTGGTTGCTTATAGCTCCGAGAAGCTATCCCCAAATCCCCCCAGAGCTCCCAGAGAAGCTATCCCCAAATCCCCCCAGAGCTCCCAGAGCTCATCGTCCAATAGGACCCTCAACATAGGGTCGTTCCACGATACCAAGATTCTCACGAAAGGTTAGGAACTTCACCTTCACCAAGGGCTTTGTGAGAATGTCCGCAACCTGCTCATCAGTTCCTATATGATCGAGCCTTACGGCTCCTCGCTGTACCATATCCCGGGTAAAGTGGTACCTGATATCAATATGCTTGGATCGATCGTGGAACATGGGATTCTCGGACAACCGAATCCCACTCTGGTTATCACAAAGTATCACAGTGGTATCTAGCACATGCCTGAACAACTCACTGAAGAGCTTTCGCAACCAAACTACTTCACAACAGGCCATACTTGTTGCAATGTATTCGGCCTCAGCGGTGCTCAAAGCCACCGACTTCTGCTTCTTGCTCATCCATGATATTGAAGCAGACCCAAGTGTGAAGTAGCGTCCTAATGTGCTCTTGCGATCCACCACACTGCCAGCACAATTGACATCAGTATATCCATGGAGTGTCATGCTCCCGACATTGTATCTCAGCCCATGGTTTATTGTGCCCCGAAGATATCTCAATAGATTCTTGGCACCAACCTAATGAATGTGATGAGGTTCAACCATATGTTGACTCAAAGTGTTCACTGCAAAACATACGTCCGGACGAGTGTTCACTAAGGACATCAGGGCCCCTACGAGTTCACGATACTCGGTAGGATTTGCTAGCACGGGCGCAGCAGCGCTGCCACTCAAATTCTTAAAGTTGAGCTCCATCGGTGTCGACACGGACTTACAGTCCACCATTCCAAATCTTTCCAGAAGTTTCACAATATATTTTCCTTGAGAAAGGAAAATCTCGCCAGGTCTCTGCTAGACCTCCAGACCTAGGAAGTAATGCATCAGTCCTAGGTCCTTCATTTCGAACTCAGCAGTGAGCTCCTTCTTACACTGATGAATGAGAGGGTCAGCACCTGTCAGGAAGAGGTCATCCACATACAACACTAGAATGAGAGGCTTTTCTCTATCAACCTTGAAGTAAAGGTTCGGATCAACATTACTACGAGTGAAGCCCAACTTCATCAGGTAGCTATCTATCCTCTTGTACCAAGCTCTGGGTGCTTGCTTGAACCCATAGAGGGCTTTCTTCAACTTGCAAACATGGGTGTCCCGATCCTGGACTTCGAACCCTAGAGGGTGCTCCACATACACCTCTTCTTTTATCACACCATGCATAAATGCGGTCTTCACATCCATCTGATGAAGATTCCATCCTTGTGTAGAAGCAAGGGCTATGATAGATCGAATGGTGGTATATCGGGCCATAGCTGCAAATATATCATCATAGTCTACGCCTTCCTTTTGAGAGAAGCCACGGGCAACGAATCTTGCCTTGAACTTATCAACACTACTATCAGATCCATGCTTGATCTTATAGAGCCATTTTGAGGTGACCACTGCTTTGTCCTCCAGTCTCGAAACCACATCCCAAACATCATTCTTCATAATGGACTCATATTCTCCGTGCATAGCATCCTTCCAAACTTGATGCTTTACGGCTTCCTCAAAAGATCCAGGCTTAGATTGTACGATTGTACTCATGGCTGCTAGATATCCTTCGTATCTATTCGGCTTCTTGCTTTCACGGAATGTCCCCCTTGGGGCCATATGTCTCTTGGCATCCTCGAGAGTGTCCCTGAGCCATGATGGTTTTCTCTTCATTGAAGGAGGTGGATCAATAGGGTCCATCGTCTTTCAACATCGGGCATCGTCTCATCCTTTGGTTCTTCTTGATTACTAGGCCTTGCTTCATGATCTTCCTCGGATCTCGAAAGATTGATTACTTTTTGCAGGGAAGCATCTTTGTCAAAGGTAACATTGTGGCATATCTCCACTTCCCTTTGACCAGGCACATAGACTCTATAGGCCTTTGAAGTTTCGCTATAGCCCACAAACATTCCCTTCTTCCCAGAAGCATCTAGCTTGCTCCTCTTCTCCTTCGGTATATGAAAATAAACAGGACATCCAAAAACTTTAAAATGTGAGACATCAGGTTTCTTACTAGGGAAAACCTCTTCGGGAGTTTTGGAGTCTAGAGCAGAATGTGGGCATCATTTTTGTATGTACACAATAGTGTTCGCAACTTCTCCCCATAGAAACTTCAGAAGACCTTGGTCACATAGCATGGCATATGGGGCACAAATCATGAGAGGTGAACCAACTCAATATCATAACAGTGGGGCAAAAGCACACCAACAAGGTTCGGCAAGCCTAGCCTCATGGTTGCTTATAGCTCCGAGAAGCTATCCCCAAAGCCTCCCAGAGCTCCCATAGCTCATCGTCCAACATGACCCTCAGCATAGGGTCGTTCCACGATACCAAGATTCTCACGGAAGGTTAGGAAGTTGACCTTCCCCAAGGGATTTGTGAGAATGTCTGTGACCTGCTCATCAGTTCCTATATGATCGAGCCTTACGGCGCCTCGCTGTACCATATCCCAGATAAAGTGGTACTTGATATCAATATGCTTGGATCAATCGTGGAACACGGGATTCTCGGACAACCGAATCCCACTCTGGTTATCACAGAGTATCACGGTGGTATCTAGCGCATGTCCGAACAACTCACTGAAGAGCTTTCACAACCAAACTGCTTCACAACAGGCCATACTCGCTGCAATGTATTCGGCCTCAGCAGTGCTCAAAGCCACCGACTTCTGATTCCTGCTCATCCATGATATCGAAGCAGACCCAAGTGTGAAGCAGCATCCTGATGTGCTCTTGCGATCCACCACACTGCCAGCCCAATCGGCATCAGTATATCCATGGAGTTATCATGCTCTCCGCAGTGCATCTCAGCCCATGGTTTATCGTGCCTCGAAGATATCTCAACAGATTCTTGGCACCGACCTAGTGAATGTGATACGGTTCAACCATATGTTGACTCAAAGTGTTCACTATAAAACATAAGTTCGGACGGGTGTTCACTAAGAACATCAGGGCCCCTACGAGTTGACGATACTCAATAGGGTTTGCTAGCATAGACCTAGTAGCGCTGCCACTCAACTTCTTAAATTTTGAGCTCCATCGGTGTTGACACAGACTTACAGTCCATCATTCCAAATATTTCCAGAAGCTTCACAATATATTTTCCTTGAGAAAGGAAAATCTCGCCAGCTCTCTGCCAGACCACCAAACCTAGGAAGTAATGCATCAGTCCTAGGTCCTTCATCTCGAACTCGGCAACGAGCTCCCTCTTACACTGATGAATGAGAGGGTCAACACCTGTTAGGAAGAGGTCATCCACATACATCACCAGAACGAGAGGCTTTTCTCTATCAACCTTGAAGTAAAGTTTCGGATCAACATTACTACGAGTGAAGCCCAACTTCATCAGGTAGCTATCTATCCTCTTGTACCAAGCTCTGGGTGCTTGCTTCAACCCATAGAGGGCTTTCTTCAACCTGCAAACATGAGAGTCCCGATCCTGGACTTCGAACCGTAGAGGTTGCTCCACATACACCTCTTCCTTTATCGCACCATGCAGAAATGCAGTCTTCACATCCATCTGATGAAGATTCCATCCTTGCGTAGTAGCAAGGGCTATGATAGATCGGATGGTGGTATATCGTTCCATAGGTGCAAATATATCATCATAGTCTATGCCTTCCTTTTGAGAGAATCCACGGGCAACGAATCTTGCCTTGAACTCTTTAGCACTACCATCAGATCCATGCTTGATCTTATAGAGCCATTTCGAGGTGACAACTGCTTTGTCCTTCGGTCTCAGAACCACATCCCAGACATCATTCTTTATAATGGACTCATATTATTCGTGCATAGCATCCTTCCAGACTTGATGCTTTACAACTTCCTCAAAATATCCAAGTTCAGATTGTACGATTGTACTGATGGCTACTAGATACCCTTGGTATCTATTCGACTTCTTGCTTTCACGGAATGTCCCCCTTGGGGCCATATGTCTCTCGGCATCCACGAGAGTGTCCCTCAGCCATGATGGTTTTCTCTTCATTGAAGGAGGTGGATCAATAGGGTCCATCGGTCCTTCAACATCAGGCATCGTCTCATCCTTTGGTTCTTCTTGATTACCAGGCCTTGCTTCATGATCTTCCTTGGATCTCGGAAGATTGATTACTTTCTGCAGGGATGCATCTTCGTCAAAGGTAACATTGTGGCATATCTCCACTTCCCTTTGACCAGACACATAGACTCTATAGGCCTTCAAAGTTTCGCTATAGCCCACAAACATTCCCTTCTTCCCAGAAGCATCTAGCTTGCTCTTCTTCTCCTTCGGTACATGAAAATAAACAGGACATCCAAAAACTTTAAAATGTGAGACGTCCGGTTTCTTACCAGAGACAACCTCTTTGGGAGTTTTGGAGTCCAGAGCGGAATGCGGGCATTGGTTTTGTATGTACACAATAGTGTTCGCAACTTCTCCCCACAGAAACTTCGGAAGACCTTGGTGACATAACATGGCATACAGGGCAAAAATCATGAGAGGTGAACCAACTCAATATCATAACGGTGGGGCAGAAGCACACCAACAAGGTTCGGCAAGCCTAGCCCCGTGGTTGCTTATAGCTCCGAGAAGCTATCCCCAAAGCCCCCAAGAGCTCCCAGAGCTCATCCTCCAATAAGATCCTCAGCATAGGGTCGTTCCACGATACCAAGATTCTCATGGAAGGTTAGGAACTTAATCTTCCCCAAGGGCTTTGTGAGAATGTCTGCGACTTGCTCATCAGTTCCTATATGATCAAGCCTTACGGTGCCTTGCTATACCTATCCCAGATAAAGTGGTATCTGATATCAATATGCTTGGATCGATCGTGGAACACGGGATTTTCGGACAACCGAATCCCACTCTGGTTATCACAAAGTATCACAGTGGTATCTAGCACATGCCCGAACAACTCACTGAAGAGCTTTCGCAAGAAAACTGCTTCACAACAGGCCATACTCGCTGCAATGTATTCGGCCTCAACGGTGCTCAAAGCCATTGACTTCTGCTTCCTGCTCATCCATGATATCGAAGCAGGCCCAAGTGTGAAGCAACATCCGAATGTGCTCTTGAGATCCACCACACTGCTAGCCCAATCGGCATCAGTATATCTATGGAGTGTCATGCTCCCGACAGTGTATCTCAACCCATGGTTTATCGTGCCCCGAAGATATCTCAACAGATTCTTGGCACCAACCCAGTGAATGTGATGAGGTTCAACCATATGTTGACTCAAAGTGTTCACTGCAAAACATATGTCCGGACGGGTGTTCACTAAGAACATCAGGGCCCCTATGAGTTGATGATACTCAATAGGATTTGCTAGCACAGGCCCAACAACGCTGCCACTCAACTTCTTAAAGTTGAGCTCCATTGGTGTCGACACGGACTTACAGTCCACAATTCCAAATCTTTCCAGAAGCTTCACAATATATTTTCTTTGAGAAAGGAAAATCTCACCAGGTCTCTGCCAGACCTCCAGACCTAGGAAGTAATGCATCAGTCCTAGGTCCTTCATCTCGAACTCAGCAGCGAGCTCCCTCTTACTCTGATGAATGAGAGGGTCAACACCTGTCAGGAAGAGGCCGTCCACATACAACACTAGAATGAGAGGCTTTTCTCTATCAACCTTGAAGTAAAGGTTCGGATTAGCATTACTATGAGTGAATCCCAGCTTCATTAGATAGCTATCTATCCTCTCGTACCAAGCTCTGGGTGCTTGCTTCAACCCATAGAGTGCTTTCTTCAACCTACAAACATGGGTGTCTCGATCCTGGACTTCGAACCCCAAAGGTTGCTCCACATACACCTCTTCCTTTATCGCACCATTTTGAAATGCGGTCTTCACATCCATCTGATGAAGATTCCATCCTTGCGTAGCAGCAAGGGCTATGATAGATCAGATGGTGGTATATCAGGCCACAGGTGCAAATATATCATCATAGTCTACGACTTCCTTTTGAGAGAAGCCACGGGCAACGAATCGTTCCTTGAACTTTTTAGCACTACCATTAGATCCATGCTTGATCTTATAGAGCCATTTCGAAGTGACAACTGCTTTGTCCTCCGGTCTCGGAACCACATCCCAGACATCATTCTTCATAATGGACTCATATTCTTCGTGCATAGTATCCTTCCAGACTTCATGGTTTACGACTTCCTCAAAAGATCCAGGCTCAGGTTGTATGATTGTACTCATGGCTGGTAGATACCTTTGGTATCTATTCGGCTTCTTGCTTTCACGGAATGTCCCCCTTGGGGCCATATGTCTCTCGGCATCCTCGAGAGTGTCCCTGAGCCATGATGGTTTTCTCTTCATTGAAGGAGGTGGATCAATAGGGTCCATCAGTGCTTTAACATCGAGCATCGTCTTTTCCTTCAGTTCTTCTTGATTACCAAGCCTTGCTTCATAATCTTCCTCGGATCTTGGAAGATTGATTACTTTCCGCAGGGAAGCATCTTCGTCAAAGGTAACATTGTGACATACCTCCACTTCCCTTTGACCAGGCACATAGACTCTATAGGCCTTCGAAGTTTCGCTATAGCCCACAAACATTACCTTCTTCCCAGAAGCATCCAGCTTGCTCCTCTTCTCCTTCGGTACATGAAAATAAACAGGACATCCAAAAATTTTAAAATGTGAGACATCAGGTTTCTTACCAGAGAAAACCTCATCCGGAGTTTTAGAGTCTAGAGCGGAATGCGAGCATCAGTTGTATGTACACAATAGTGTTCGCAGCTTCTCCCCAAAGAAACTTTGGAAGACCTTGGTCATATAGCATGGCATACGGGGCACAGATCATGAGAGGTGAACCAACTCAATATCATAACGGTGGGGCAGAAGCTCACCAACAAGGCTTGACAAGCCTAGCCATGTGGTTGCTTATAACTTCGAGAAGCTATCCCCAAAGCCCACCAGAGCTCCTAGAGCTCATCGTCCAATAGGACCCTCAACATAGGGTCGTTCCACGATACCAAGATTCTCACGGAAGGTTAGGAACTTGACCTTCCCCAAGGGCTTTGTGAGAATGTCCTCGACCTGCTCATCATTTCCTATATGATCGAGCCTTACGGCACCTCGCTGTACCATATCTCGGATAAAGTGGTATTTGATATCAATATGCTTGGATCGATCGTGGAACATGAGATTCTCGGACAACAAAATCCCACTCTGGTTATTACAGAGTATCACGGTGGTATCTAGCACATGCCCGAACAACTCACTAAAGAGCTTTCACAACCAAAGTGCTTCACAATAGGACATACTCACTGCAATGTATTCGGCCTCAACGTTGCTCAAAGCCACCGACTTCTGCTTCCTGCTCATCCATGATATTGAAGCAAACCCAAGTGTGAAGCAACATCTAGATGTGCTCTTGCGATTCACCACACTGCTAGCCCAATCGACATCATTATATCCATGGAGTGTCACGCTCCGGGCAGTGTATCTCAGCCCATGGTTTATCGTGCCCCGAAGATATCTCAACAGATTCTCGGCACCAACCCAATGAATGTGATGAGGTTCAACCATATGTTGACTCAAAGTGTTCACTGCAAAACATACGTCCAGACAGGTGTTCACTAAGAACTCGGGGCCCCTACGAGTTGATGATACTCAGTAGGATTTACTAGCATGGGCCCAACAGCGTTGCCGATCAACTTCTTAAAGTTGAGCTCCATCGGTGTCGACACAGACTTATAGTCCACCATTCCAAATCTTTCCAGAAGCTTCACAATATATTTTCCTTGAGAAAGGAAAATCTTGCCAGGTCTCTGCCAGACCTCCAGACCTAAGAAGTAATGCATCAGTCCTAGGTCATTCATCTCGAACTCAGCAGCGAGCTCCATCTTACACTGATGAATGAGAGGGTCAACACATGTCAGGAAGAGGTCGTCCACATACAACACTAGAATGAGAGGCTTTTCTCTATCAACCTTGAAGTAAAGGTTCGGATCTACATTACTACAAGTGAAGCCCAGCTTTATCAGTTAGCTATCTATCCTTTTGTACCAAGCTCTGGGTGCTTGCTGCAACCCATAAAGGGCTTTCTTCAACTTGCAAATATGGGAGTCTCGATCCTGGACTTCGAACCCCAGAGGTTGTTCCACATACACCTCTTCCTTTATCGCACCATGCATAAATGCGGTCTTCACATCTATCTGATGAAGATTTCATCCTTGCGTAGCAACAAGGGCTATGATAGATCGAATGGTGGTATATCGGGCCACAGGTGCAAATATATCATCATAGTCTACGCCTTCCTTTTGAGAGAAGTCACGGGCAATGAATCTTGCCTTGAACTTTTCAGCACTACCATCAGATCCATGCTTGATCTTATAGAGCCATTTCGAGGTGACAACTCCTTTGTCCTCCAGTCTCGGAACCACATCCCAAACATCATTCTTCATAATGGACTCATATTCTTTGTGCATAGCATCCTTCCAAACTTGATGCTTTACGACTTCCTCAAAAGATCCAGGCTCATATTGTACGATTGTACTGATGGCTGCTAGATACCCTTGGTATCTATTTGGCTTCTTGCTTTCACAGAATGTCCCCCTTGGGGCCATATGTCTCTCGGCATCCTCGAGAGAGTCCCTGAGCCATGATGGTTTTCTCTTCATTGAAGGAGGTGGATCAACAGAGTCCATCAATCCTTCAACATTGGGCACCGTCTCATCCTTCGGTTCTTCTTGATTACCAAGCCTTGCTTCATGATCTTCCTCGGATCTCGGAAGATTGATTACTTTCCGCAGGGAAGCACCTTCGTCAAAGGTAACATTGTGGCATACCTCCACTTCCCTCTGACCAGGCACATAGACTCTATAGGCCTTCGAAGTTTCGCTATAGCCTACAAACATTCCCTTCTTCCCAGAATCATCCAACTTGCTCCTCTTCTCCTTCGGTACATGAAAATAAACAGGACATCCATAAACTTTAAAATGTGAGACCAGAGAAAATAAACAGGACATCCATACACCTTCATGATTATTTGTGAACTCGGGCATCGCCGTCACCACCTTCCTTGCTTCGGGAAGGGCTTTGTAGTGAAGGTGTCCAAATCTCCGATGCCATAGTTCAGTCTGTTGGATAGTATCACATGTCATCGCTCCCAGTGGACTTCCTCCAACTTGGTAGAGTGTATCGACTCTAAACCCAATCTTGATAGCTTCCTTGAATCTCTTCTTCCAGATGCGCACCTTTCCACCAATGAATGCGACATTGAAACCTTTGTCTTCCATGGCCGAAATAGACACAAGGTTCTTCTTCAAATCAGGTACACATAGTACATCTTGCAAGTGAAGGACATGACCTTGAGACAAGTGGAGGGTCACAGTCCCTGCCCCTTTCTCGAGATATGTGGCATTATCTCCAAGGATAATTTTCAGATTAAGATCCTTCTCAACCATATCAGAAAGTGCTTCCTTGAACCCAGTGATGTGCCTTGAGGCACCACTATTTATCAACCAGACATCCATAGTGTTGGGTGGAGATGCAACAGAGAGGCCAGATACAAGAATGAATTCATTTATTTTATCATCAACAACATTAGATTCCTCATACCTGGAATTTCTCGACCTTTTGAAAGGTTGCCCTTTTCCACCAGAGGGAGCCGTCCTCTTCCCTTTGAACTTGTTGTTCCTTTGATTGCCATTCCTTCGGTTGTTGTTGTTATCATCATCATCGGGAGAATCCTTCTTGAAAGGGCATTCTCTAGCATAGTGGTCGGTCTTGTGACACGTGTAACATTTCCCTTTCTTTCCTTGGGCCCCTGCTCTTCCTTTGTTCCTCGGACCACCATTGTTCTTCTTCTTAGCACAAGCAGTGAAGGCAACATTTCCTTCATTTTCATATTCCTTCATCCTTGTCTCTTCTTGTACGCATCTCGATAGTACTTCGTAAAATCAGGTATCACATTGTTATTGAGAATGGTAGTATTGAATACATGCCTTTCGGAGGAGAGACCTCCAAGTGCGGTGAGAACCATTTTCGATCAACTATTGTCTCCCCAATGGCCAGAAGATTATTTCTGATTTCGATCAACTTTAGAAAATATGATTGGACGGATTCATCCCTGCCTTTCTTCAGATTCTTCAGTTGGTTCTTGAAGAAAAGGAATTGATTTGCATTGTTGGCCTTGAACATGTTGACCAACTTATTATACATCTCCTTGGATGTGCCCAGCTCAGAGATGCAGGCTACCAGACTCTTATGAGTAGAATCTTGGATCATCAGCTTTGCTTTAATTTCCCCCTTCTTATACTTTGACTTGGTGGCAACAGGTGCAGTGGATGGAGGCTCTTTGATTTTACCTTGCACATAGTCCATGACATCTTAGTCTTCCAACATAAGATCCAAAGTCATCTTCCAGGCATGGAAGTCTTCCTTCCCAGTCAATTTGTCATCAGCTTTAAAGCCATTATAGTTTGAGGTACCCATGCTCTTCTTCGGTGATTGCTACAAACTTGGGCTTTGTCTTCACCTCAGCTCTGATACCATGTAAAGTTTCGTAGATGTTCTATGCTTGATGCAACTTTACTTTTATCCCCAATATCAAACAACAATCACATAAACAAGAAAGTAAAATGCTGATAGATCATACCAGTAGATCGACAGAAGACAAGCCAAAAATACACTTAACTTGATCAACAAAATATATGTGTTGTGATGCATTACGACGGTCAACAGGGTACTTCAACCAACAAAGTCTTAATACGGTCAGCCAACCAGATGTGTCACACAACCCTCTCGGATAGCTATACCAGTCAACCCAAAGTCAAAGTTGTCCCAATCAACGGTCAACGCAAAACAGCGGCAGCAAAAAGTCAACACAACTCGGTCAAAGTCAACAGTCAACCTCGATTTCTATGCCAATAAATGCGGACTAGAGAATTCGGAATTTTGAGCAAGTTTGGGGTCAGTTTGACCAAGCGTTGACCAAAGTCAACGCTGGTCAAATTTGCGCTGAAATCCTAGGTCAAAACAAAAATGTCTTTGTTGCAATTTTCCCACGTGTGGAGAAGAAGAGACTCCAAGTGATGATCGAACCAATCAGATGCAGAGAGAGAATGTGTGATGAGTGATGGATGAAATGACCTCAACCGTTGACCTATATATATCCATCAGTGAGGGTGTGTGACACATCTGCTGGGTCTTCAAGCCTACATTTCAATTCTGGTCGACCTTGCACATAAGTGGAATAGATTCAAAATAAATGTTCTGCTCATCGGATCAAGATGATATTTAGATCGATCTTGCACCTCTCCGAAAGAGGAGTCCAATAAAAATATTGGCATATTCATTTGAGCATCACAACATGGAGTTTGGACCTAGTTGTCCAAGATTAACACTATAGTGTGTCAAAGTTCCCTAACCAGAACAGTGAAGAACAACAAGTTGCAAACAGATTTGGAGCAGCGTTAGATGTGTGTTGGGTCAAGGATATTGACTAGTATTGGATCAATTTACCTTGCATCTTGTGGGTGCGATTTGGAGGACTTTTTGTGGAGGTGAAAAGTCCATCCTAGGAGCAGAATCTACAGTGAAGTATTGGGCATCATTGGTTTGGTGGAAGGAAGCGTGTTGATGGCCCAAAGTAGCCCTAGACGAGCTATCTTGAAGTGACAAAGAGGAGCTAAAGGTTGGGTGAAGTTTGGTGCCGAAGTGCAACACCTTGATGGACAAAGGTCACTGGTAGCCTGACAGTTTGGAGCTCAGGATTAGGTCTACCCAGGGAGCAGATTGGATCAACTCGTGTACATGCTACAAAAGTGACGTGCAACAGTGTTAGGTGGCAACCCTCCTAGAGTCTCACTGTGTTGTCCTTTGAAGCACTAAGGGGCAGCGAGTGAGCAGTACGAAAGCGAAGGACCGACAGGACAAGATACGACATTGAGAAGTTGTAGCGAAGTTTGTCATTGTATCTTGTATACCATAGACTGTTGTATTATTCAGTTTGGTTTAATATAACGAAGATTGGGTTGTACATTATTGTACAATTTTGTTAAGAATTATGTATACTTGTGCATGTGTGATTTACTGCTTTATATTTTCCGCTGTGCAAAGTAGTTATGGTTGAGATTCTTGGTTTGGTAGTGTCAATGATTTTAAGACTCTAACCTAGACCCAAGGTTGTGGAAATTCAACATGGTATCAAAGTGTGTCTGAGCTACTTTGGAAGTTAGTGAATAAGAGTTGTGTGCAACAAAGTACAACATGAGAGGGAGTTGATCACATTGTAAGTGAAAGGCTCACTGCAATGTCGAAGTTGCAGGCAAGTCTCCGGTATGAGGACAAGTTGGAGGGGTTGTCCAATTATAGTCCTTGAAAGGAAAGGATCAGGTGGTCTTGCAAGTCAACAAGATCTGGGATTTTGCCGAGAAATTCATTAAGAAGCCAACCAACCCTAAGGAGCTAGAAATATGGGAAGACTTGGATACAAAGGCGAGATTGATCATCATAGATGGTGTGAAGGATGCCCTAATACCTCATTTGTCTGGGAGGAACACCACATATGAGATGTGGATGGCTCTTTAAAATTTGTTCCAGAATAAGAACGAGAACCGGGAACTGGTGTTGGAGGATAAGTTGAAGTCCACCAAGATGATAAAGGGTGAAGGAGTGACTTCGTATTTGACGATGTTGGCTCAGGTCAGAGATGAGGTCACTGCTATCGGTTTGAAAATTTTAGATGGAGATATGGTGAGGATTGCCTTGAAAGGGTTTGTTGACCACTCTTTGTCAATGACCCCATAGCAGTACACTCCCTTTTTTTGCAAAAGGGATCTATCATGTTCGAGTGTTCGTGCCATTCATATTTCATCATTCAGTCGACAATTTTGTAAAAGATGTAAACCCATTTTGCATATCTATAATGTAAATGATTTCAGTAAGACCATCATGTATGTAACAACCTAGGTAAGCTTAGTATTTTGGTGACAATTTCTATCCTAGAGGTTTTTCATCTCACTGATTCCTCTGTGTCTCTAGACACAAATGATCGGCAAAGTTTTTCCCCTCCAACCTCACCCCAAAGCTAGGGTGGATTTTGTCGTCAAGATATTAAGTGAGTCCTCGTGTTTTTTATCGAGTCTTTGTAAAAGTAATCTGGGAATGATCTTAGCTAATTGGCTAGATCATTTTATTACAAATTGTTGGGTCTACTAGATCATATTTTGAGTTGTAGAATTGGGTAGATTATTGAGGGTCTGTTACGAACGGGTGTTCCCCTCATGGGTTTAATGCATTAATCTTATGTAAAGAGGGCTGGAAAAATAAATAATCCCCTCTTGAGTTGATTAATTAAATTTTTTGGCCAAATTAAATAAAAAATCCTAAACTAGAAATATAATTAATTTTATGTCCTAGGTAAAATTAAATTCTTCAAAGGCAAAATTCGTGGGTTTCTAAAAAATAAAATTTTAAAAGTCTCGGGCCAAGGGAATATTTGAAATTTTGAGGAATTTTGGACCCTTGGGCCTTGGTAGTTAAGTCAAAGTCAATTTTTTGAGGTAATTAACTCAAAATTATTATTTTTGAGTTAATTAAAAATAAATTAAATGAAAATTTCGAAATTCCTCAAAAAATAATATTTTTGATGGATGGGATTAAAAGATAATCAAATCCTTTTTGATGGTCGAGATTACTTTGACGGGGGGATCAAGCGAACTAGATGTTGGGGATTTTACCTATAAATTAGAGGTCAGTGTCTGTCTGATTTTTCATCCGATCTCTTGATCGTGTACTAGCTCTGAAAGATCTTCTGTAATATTTTCTCGAATAATACAAACGAAGTCTTTGGGGTTTTATTTGATGGTCGTGTTCCTCTTTGGCATTTTATTGTAAACTTGTTTTTCATATTCTGCTGGTAATTATTTTAACGAATTGTTGATTAATGGCTCTTGTAGAGTAGTCTATTGCACAAGCATCTTGCTTAGGTTACTGGATTTAGGGTAAGAATTTTAATTGGATTGAGTTAGCAGGTATCTCTGACTTTTAAAATTTTTATTTTTATCTTATTTCTCTATTGATTTAACAATTTAACTTTAAGTGTGCATAAATATCTCGGATTTAGAATTGGGCATTTGGGGAAGTCCTTGGCTGGACGACTTGACTCCCAAGGAAATAAGATTTGAAGAGCCTTTCGGATCTAATTCCCCAAGCTTATCTTAAGTTCTATTTTTGTAGGGTTTTTCTAGAGCTTGTGCCTAAATTAAAAAATTATCTTAACTTTTATTGAATTTAAAGTTAGATCTGGCTAGTAAGAGCCTTAGATCTTCAGATCTGGGAGCGAATTCAGACTTACACTCCTCAAATCTGTTAGATCTGCAACTCTTGTGCATAGATATGTAAATACATTGTATAGATTTGTATTTTTATAGTGTAAATATTTATAATTTTTTTTTAGATTTTCTGATTTCTAACTCAGGGTTTCAATTTAGATTTTTGTATATCTTCTAGGGTTTCTGGTTTTGTGCAGGTGACATTTGAGGGTTTTCAGAGAATTTTTTTTGGATCTGAGACAGATCTAGGCCCTTGAGGGTAAGATCTGATCTCAAGATCAAGATTTTTTACAGGGATATTCAAGTTAAATTTTTTAAAATCTGTGTTTTTGGGCAAATTTAATTGCTAGATAGAAGGAAAAATTTGAATTGTTTTTTATGCACCCGCTGTGCTTGTGTTTTCCACTTGTGGGCTGCGTTTCTTCCTGCAATCTTCATCGTCGCTCGTGCTCCCTTCTGCGTAAAAGCTCCGGCCTCCTCACATAGTCCTTCCTCTTCCTTCGCCATCGTCCTTTTCCCTTTCACGCTGTCTCTATTCTCACTGCTCCATTTCCGCTGCCCTTTTCTCTGCTGCTTCTTCCTTTCACACAACCTTTCCTTCAGCGTTGCGACTTCCCTCTCCCTTGCTGCATTTTTCTTCGCTCCTTACCCTCGACCCTCACCTTTCATTAATCCTCCAGCCCTTTCCCTTTGCTATCCGCAACCTTCCTTCACGCAGCTTCTCCTTGTGTCATTTCCTCTTCCGTCACCCGCATCTCCTCTCCATCTCCCTCATGCTGCTGCATCTTCCTTTGCCTGCGTTGTGTACCTTGTCTGCTGCTGCTCGACGGCTCCTCACGCTGCCATCTCCTCTCTGTGTTCATCTCTCCCTCTCGTAGCTTCCTTATGCTGCCCGTCGTAACCTCCATCTCCCGTATCCCTGCCGACAACTCTTTCGTGCTCCGCCTTCATGCTCAGTGGACCTTTCTCCCAAACCTAAAATCACAAGCAAACAATAAAACGTAAGTTTGATTTTAATTTTTTATTTTGGCCTTTGGGCCGCTTTTACAATTTTTTTTAAATATTCACAAATAAAATGAAAATATCTAACATTTGACTTTATTTCTTTTATTTTTATTTTTGATGAGGTTCGATTTTTTTTTTAGATTTGCCTTTGTAAAAAATTAAAAATTTAAAAACTTTAACTTCAAATTTAAAAGAAAAAATAAAAAAAAATCAAAAATTTTAACAATAACATTTCATTTTTTATTTGTTAAATTTGTGTAAAAGTTCTAGATTCATATTAACATTTCAAATTTATTTATTTATTGAATTAACTTATTTATTAGAAATTGTTTTAATTTTTTTAATTTATTTTTTTCCCTCTATTTTGGATATAAAATTCAAAGGCCATTTATATTTGAAATTAAGGTTTTTTGGAGCTATTGTTAATGTGGTAAGCCTTCACGAAAAATATTTAATTGTGGAATGATTCCTATAGTTGACGCAATTTTTTTTTTTTAATATCCTAAGTTTAACTATAGGAGAAAAATTAATTTTTGGATTTGCATTATTTTAGAATATCATTTAATCTATAAGTTGCTTGACGAAGTGTTTATTTAGCATCGACATTTCATGGTATGCCTTGATGAATAATTTTTTAGATTTAAATGCTAATTATTTTCACATGCTTAAATTGAGTTTGATGATCATTGGCATCTAAATTTTTAAATGTTTTCTATTGATTAAAATAGTCTATCGTGTAATTAACTCTTGTTTCATTTACTTGAAATATTACTGTTTGGGAAATCTTTTCAAGTAATCGTGATCGATATTTTTTCAGAGCTCTATTGTGGATTTGTGAGAAATTGTATTTCTTTTGATTGAGTAAATTTTTGGCATCTTCATAATTGGCACTCTTGCTTAAGTACTTAGTTGTTAGAAACTTAGATCAGATTATTTGTAATCTAAGTGCTTTAGGCTTTTTAACATCACCTCTCATCTTTGAAGCTTGCTTCATCTCGCTCCTTCTTCAAATCATTTTCTTTACATTCTGTATTCTAAGTTAGCATTGCATAACAACAGTTTCTCATCAAGTACTTGGTTGTATTTTCCTTAGCAGGATAGTTGACTCCATAAGGCACTGGTATCAATAATTCAAATTTAATCAAATCATTTAATTTTGCTAGATCTTTTACAAGTATTTGGTCGTTTAACTGTGTCTCCTGAAATGGTGTTGGAAGTACTGAGAGGGGGGTGAATTAGTATTTCTTTTCAATTGTTAATTATTGCCAGTTAGATTCTTCACAGTTAAAGACAGAGAGATATATATAATTAATAATATTAAGAATTAAAGAGAACTTCAATCTCCTTTTAATAATAGTATACAATAGATGAGAGAAGGGCACCAACCCTTTTAATGAAACATGCACCAACTTGGACTTTGATGAGGCTCCGACCTCTAGGGCTTCGACCCTATCTTCTCAAGGGACCAACCTTGTGTTTAGGGGCACCTACCCCAAGGACACCAATCCCTCGGTCTGCTTTTTAATAGAAACTATGTGATGTACTTACTTGACTGTCATCAACAAGATTCTTCACTGTTATTTCTTCATTGTACTTTGTCCATCATGTGACTTCAATAGTCCTCACATAAGTCTGAGCCTTCAAGGGTAAGTCCAAGCCTTCTACAAGTTCAGATTCGAAGTATCACAGGTTCACTAGCTTGCAATTCTAAGTCTGAGCCTTCAAGGGTAAGTTCAAGCCTTCTACAAGTTCAAATCCGAAGTATCACAGGTTTACTAGCTTGCAATTCTGAGCCTCCATAAATAACTGTCCTTAGGTCCAAAATTTATGAGTCCTCTAGAGAACCAAGGTGTAATTACACAAGTCTATTCGAGCTACAGTTTCTCCATAGCTGTGTCCGAGCTACAACAAGTATATTCAAGCTGAATGTCCACAATTCAACCTTCTTACATGTCTGAGGTACTGAGGTTAAGGCACCAAGTAGGTGACTGTCCACTGTTCCTCCATAGGCAGACTATTTATACACCTGTCACAAATCCGAACCTCATAAAAGGTGACTGTGTAATCTGTTGTCCGAGCTTGAGGAAGAATAAGCCAAACAAATGTGCTTTTTTAAGTACTCCTTGGCCTTAGTTCACAAGATGTGAACTCTCCTTAAAGTTCTGTGCTTCTCGGATATTCTTCACCGAATTGCTGGCTCTGAAATGGATGAACGCAGATTTATATATATAGTAGTTTGTCCCTATGAAGAGACACATCCATTGGAAGAAGGGTCGACATTATATGACTGCATAGGTCGGCTTGACTATAAATATATATTTTTTTATCTTAAAAATTCAGTTTCTCACAAACTAATGGGAGTTTCGGGTCAAGTAAGAGCTTGTTGGAAAGAGGGAAAAATCCTCTTTAATATGGTCTAGGATTCATTGTGAAAGGATGCCTCCAAGGTGTCTAAATTTATTTTTCTTTGTGACTGTTCATAAAATTTTAGTGCAGAAGGTGAGTGGGACAGTAAGAGATCATTGGGATAGTGTGTCTTCCATGTCATCATATGTCATAGTGCAGCATCTATCAATCTTCCATTAAGAGAGCTCATCAAGAGAGCTTATATTCCATTAATGACAATTATTGACCAACAAATGGTTGGTTCCCAACTAGGTTTCCTTCATTCCATTTCCATAGGGCCTACCTCCCTTAGTCTGTTATAAGGAGACAACTTAAATAGAGAGATTGGGGATCAAGGTGACAACACCTGATCTCAGCCATTGTCGCGGTGCCTAGACATTCTATGCGACAATAGAGTTCAATGAGGAATGGAAGCCCTTTATCAAAGGAATCGTTGCCAGAGAGAAATTGCCAAGACTGGAATAGACTGTGGGACGACTTCATTCAGAAAGAGTTGCGAGACGAGGATCTTCATCCATCACAGAGGGCATATGAGGATGTAGCACTTGCAGCGCAAATGAAGGGTAAGTTGAAGAAGCACTTGAGTAAAGTCAAGTGTTTCAATTGTGGCGAGATGGGTCATTTTTCGTCGAGATGCCCGATGAAGAAGAAGCGAGATGACGAGAAAAAGAAAGGAAAGCAGGTTGCCGTGTTGCCACTTCAGTTGAGAGAGATGATCTCACTAGGAGATTGGAAGAGGAGGATTTTGCTATGATTTCTCATTTCTCGCAGGGTACTATCAAAGAGGATGGATGGTACATGGACAATGGTGCGACGAAGCATATGACAGGGTCACAAGAGTTTTTTGAGACTCTAGCTGAATGGGACTCGAAGTTGCACATGGTGTTGGGTGACAAGAGTCAGTTGATCCGAGAAATAGGGGTTGTGCCATTCAGGATGGAGACAGGACGAGGGATGCGGGTCTAGGATGTACTGTTTGTACCGGGACTCGGATATAGCGTGATTTCAGTCTCGATGATTGAGAAGAAGGGGTTTGAGATATTGTTCCAGGATGGGAAGGCAAGACTTAGACCTAGAGGCTCTAGCTCCGCTGGTATCGTGTTTGGCATTAGAGAGCATGGTCTATATAGTCTGACGAGCAAGCTTGTAGATCATGAGAAGCAGGTGGAGCAGGTGCAAGCTTCAGAGGAGCAGGTATAGGTTCCCGAGAAGAAGGTCTAGGTTCCAGGGACTTAGAGGGTGTCGAGTTCTAGCGGGAGCTTGCAAATTGAGAGAAAGACTTTGCGACCCAAGAAGAACATGTGGTCAGTGGGGAGCAAGGGTGCTTCCACATCTACCAAGAAGGAATCATGGAGGGACTGGAAAGCGATACAGGAGAAGAAGAAGAAGCAGGGTGCTTCCAACAGTGACAGTGACACTTCTGAGAGAGGTGTAGTTCATAGAACAGGGATTGCTGCGATTATGAGCACCAAGAGTTGGGCAAGCATTGCGAGCAGTGATGATGACGACGAGTTACTTCCTAGTTTTGGAAGTACCTCCCTCGCTAAGAGGGAGTGTTGATTTGTGTAGCTTGGGAGGTGCTCCAAGCCCTAGGGTTCAGTGTTTGGAGGGCAAAGCGCCACAAGGGTCACTTGTGGGCTTGAAACCCAAGTATGGGGTTTTGCACCAAATTGTGTTTTGGGCATTTCCATGAGCACATTTCTACATGTGATGGCATGAGACGATAAAGGGCGGAAAGGAGAATCCAAGGCTTAGAGAATCATCGAATTCTGAGTTGTAGAAGTGGAGATATGAATTTTTGAAGGGAATTAAGGGGTTGACTCCATAAGTGTCAAGGTCGGCCTAAGGTTGTTTTAGGCATGTGACAAGTTGGCAACCCCTTATGATGACGTTTTAGAAGCCCTTGTGTATGGTATATATACAAGGTGGAGTGGAGGACTTAGGAGCATCCAAAAGTGCAACGCATACCTTATTGAGCAGCTCGTGAGAGGAGAATAGGTTTGTCTTGACCGCAACAAGGAGAGGCTAGGGAAGTGAATGGTTGGATGACTGTTTCAGGGGTTGAACAGGGGTCCGAAGGTTGCTGAAGGAGGCCGAGGGTGCTTGCTGGTAGGCCGTGACCTTAAGAGCTGAACACAGGTCTGTTTGAGGGCTAATGTATGGGCTGTAACATTGTTTGAAGGGTGTCATGAGCAACAATAGTGTTGTGTGATACCACCACAACAACGTTAGCGTGGGCAGTATTAAGGGCTGTTTTGTGCCCTTACCTTCAGCGTGAAGGAGGAGCATCTCTCCTTACCTAGGCCACAGATTTTGGAGGGTTGTTTATGGACTGTTGAGTGGATATTTTGGGGTTGTTGCAGTGTGTCAAAGTTCCCTAACCATAACAGTCAAGAACAACAAGTTGCAAACAGATTTGGAGCAACGTTAGATGTGTGTTAGGTCAAGGATGTTGACCAATATTGGATCAGTTTACCTTGCAGCTTGTGGGTGTGATTTGGAGGACTTTCTGTGGAGGAGAAAAGTCCATCCTAGGAGCAGAATCTACAGTGAATTATTGGGCATCATTGGTTTGGTGGAGGGCAACGTGTTGATAGCCCAAAGTAGCCCTAGACGAGCTATCTTGAAGTAACAAAGAGGACTTGAAGGTTGGGTGAAGTTTGGTGCCGAAGTGCAACACCCTAATGGACAAAGGTGACTGCTAACCTGGCAATTTCGAGTTCGGGATTAGAACTACCCAGAGAGAAGATTGGATCAACCCATGTACATGCTACAAAAGTGATGTGCAACAGTGTTAGGTGGCAACCCTCCTAGAGTCTCAATGTGTTGTCCTTTGAAGGACTAAGGGGCAACTAGTGAGCAGTACGGAAGCGAAGGATCGACAGGACAAGATACAACATCGAGAAGCTGCAATGAAGTTTGTCATTGTATCTTGTATAACATAGACTGTTGTATTATTCAATTTGGTTTAATATAATGAAGATTGGGTTGTACATTATTGTACAATTTTGTTAAAAACTGTGTATACTTGTGCATGTGTGATTTACTGCTTTATATTTTCCATTGTGCAAAGTAGTTCTGGTTGAGATTCTTGGTTTGGTAGCGTCAGTGATTTTAAGACTCTAATCTAGCCCCAAGATTGTGGAAATTCAGCACCAAGTCCATCTGGCCACTGAAGCCCAGTTGTCAGTATGCTCTCTAGTTGTGCCTTAGTCCATCAAGGGCGCAACACATCGAGACTCCTATCGAGTTGTTCACAACTCTCAATCTGCCCACTGTTGCTCCTCGGCTACTCAGGGACTTCAACCCACTATGGTCTTCCTGTGTTGCTCCAATGAAGACCAACATAGGGCATTGAGGGGTGTCACCTATCACTACAAGATGTCTATCTCCCACAATGAACATAGGCTAGGAGGATTGCCCGTCATTTGTTGTAGAAGTCCTTCTCCACACACAAGTCTAGGGCTACTCAACTGCTCCTTTGGTTTGTCAACCCTTGAGCTCAACAACTGCCACTCTAGCAACCACCTAAGTCCATGAAGATGGTGCACACCAGGGTCCAACTTGGGCACTATCATGTTGTCTTCCAGCAAACCATAAATGGCTAATCCTCGTCCACACTTGGTCCACTCTCATGCTGCCTTGCAATAGTCCACGAGTGACCAATACTTGATGTAGCATCTACCTCTGGCTAGAGAATCCTCACACGTAGGAAACCCTCCTCTTGGTTGCGAACAAACTCCATCAAATTGTCCTCTCCAAAGACATTCTATGCTCTATTAATACATCAAAAAATGAAGACAATGATACCTAATATTCTGCTTCACTTGTCCTTGGCACCTATGCATTTGCATTGAGAACTGACATACCTGTTTAGGGTACTTGTTAGCCCTAAACGACTGTTGCAAACTCTGTGTTATGTCCACCAAAATAGGTCTTTCAGGCTCGCTATTACTTCCTGTGACTACAGACTAGATTAGGTTCTCACCTAGGCTTCTCGACCTACTCCAAACGAGGTTCTGACCTCTGCAATTATGACAAAAGGACCACAGCCTGATTCAAAGACAAAGCTTATCTCATACAAGCATCAAAACAACCACCTCTCGTCACCAAAACCTTCGGTCGTCCTTGCTAGCAATCTTTCCCTGCTTCACTGCTACAAAGGCCACTCTAAAGTGACCCAACCTTCATTTGACCATAGATCGGCCCTTAAGTAGGCCATGATCCTACCTGTAGCTTTTCTTAAGCTCTCGACCCTGATTTCTAGGAGACACACACACATAGACCTACCAGCGTAGCCCTCATCACACACGGCCACCTTCTACTCCACTTCGAACCTGGAATAGACACACATAGACCTAAACACTGTCTCTTATTTCTTCATCCTTTGTCTTCCTGAGCTGCGACTATGACCGCCTTGGATCTGCGGCTAAAGCAAAGAGAAAATCCTTGACGTATTGCCCTTAGGATGTGCTCATAACCTCACACATGACCTTAATATATAGCCTTCTCAAGGGCTTCAATGAATCTCATGAAGGTGGGTTGCCAATTGTAAGGTGACCAAAAACACTAGGCCGACCTAAACTTTGTGATACAAGCCCACTCTTTAACATTAAAAAATTAATATCTCTTCAACGACAACTTAGAATTGGACGATTCGCGATGCGTTGGATTTGTCTCTTCATCTACTATCATCGTCATCCATCGCATATCTAAATCTCGTCACAGTTTTGGCCCAAACATCGATGGGTACACAACCCCATGCTTGGGTTTCAAGCCCACAAGGCTACTTGTGGAGCTCCTTCCTCCAAACCCTCGATCCTTAAGGCTTGGATTACCTCCCAAGCTACAAAAATCAAGACTCCCTCTTAGTAAGGGAGGTACTCCCAAGACTAGGAAGTAACCATCATCATCCGACGACTCTAGCCCATTTGGCATCCATCACAACAGTATGCTCTGTAAAATGAACTTGCCAATCTCGATATTGCCTCTGCCTCATCATATCTGAACCTTAAGATTCCAAACCCCCATAGGGATGCTTCCTTTGAAGTTAGACTCCCTCTGAGCCTACACGACCTCCATTGCCTTAGTCCTGCAAGCACTCATCCTCTTGGACCAAATACCACTTGTGAAAATCCCTCCAATCTCAGATATGCAACATCATGATCCGATGAAGACTCTAGCATGCCAACCTGTAGTCCATCACATGAAGCCATCTCGATCAAACCGATCTCTTACATGCTAAAGAAATCCTGGAGCTGTCCCAACGATCCATGGCAAATCAATGGAAGTTCGTGATCAACAAGTTGCCCTACAACAAACAGTTGTTCACCAGGCTCTCCACCAATCCGCCAGAACTCCCAACCAATATCGCTGCCAAGCTAGTCAATACTTCATCTCCATGTCTTCAGTTGACTCCTCTACTCTATGATCTAGACATCCACAACTCTCTCTGAGTTGCTTTGCTGTGCACACTCTGAATCACTGCCCTTCAAAGTAGCTTAGATACGCTCTGATACCATGTTGTTTCTCCACGATCCTGGTGTCTGGGATAGAATCTTAAATCTCCGACGCTACCAAAACAAGAATCAAAATGATACTACTTTTCACAACGAAATATAAACAACAGTAAATCTATTAGTGCACAAAATTTACACAACTTTTTACAAATTTTCAACCCAACTTCGTTATATTAATCCAACTGAATAATGCAACAGTCTAGGTCTCTCGTACTAGGGATAATGACCCTCATATATGCACTAGTACAAGAATACAAAACTGGGGCTTGGTGTCAATCCATCGACATCCAATCTACCCTCAATAAGATACTTTGACCATTTCGCTGATGCATTTGATTCTCTCAGCTCCTCTCGATCGTACTCTGTACCTGCCCTGTCCTTCGGCTTCTGATGTACAACTGGTGCCTCTATCAATGCTCCAAGTCCATTTGGCCATGTACCTTGGCTGTCAATTCGCTCTCTAGTTTTTCCTTAGTCCATCAAGGGCACAACACATCGAGACTCCTATAGAGTTGTTAAAAACTTCGTTTGTGAACAACTCTCAATTTGCCCAATGCTGCTCCTTAGCTCTCAGGGACTTTAACCCACTATGGTCTTCCTGCACTGCTCCAATGAAGACCAACATAGGGCACAGAGGGTTGCCACCTATCACTGCAAGATGTCCATCTCCCACAATGAACATGGGCTAGGAGGACTACCCATCATCTGTTGTAGAAGTCCTTCTCCACAAAGTCTAGGGCTACTCAACTGCTCCTATGGTTCATCAACCCTTGAGCTCAACAACTACCACTCTAGTAACCACCTAAGTCCACATATATGGTGCACATCGGGCTCCAACTTGGGCACTATTAAGCTGTCTTCCAGCAAACCATAAATGCCCAATCCTCGTCCACACTTGGTCCACTCTCGCACTGCCCTCCAACAGTCCACGAGTAACCAATACTTGTTGTAGCATCTGCCTTTGGCTAGGGCATCCTCACACCTAGGAAACCCTCCTCTTGGCTGCCAACAAACTCCATCAAATTGTCCTCTCCAAGGATATTCTATCCTCTAGCAAGACATCAACAAATGAAGATAGTCATACCTAATATTCTGCTTCACTTGTCCTTGGCACCTATGCATTTCCATTGAGAACTGACAAACCTAGTTAGGGTACTTGTTAGCCCTAAAACACTACTGCAAACTTTGCATTTTGTCCACCAAAATAGGTCCTTCAAGCTCGCTATTACTTCCTTTGATTGCGGCCTAGGTTAGGCTCTCACCTAGGCCTCCTCCAAATGAGTTTCTGACCTCTGCAAATATGACAGAAGGACTGCGGGCTGAATCAGAGAACTTATCTCAGACATGCATCAAAAGAATCACCTCTCTTTACCAAAAACTTTAGTCTCCCTTGCTAGTAATCCTGCCCTACTTCGCTGCCACAAAGGCTACAAAGTGTTGTTCCAAACTTCATTTGACCATAGATCAACCCTTAACTAGGGTATGATCCTACCTTTAGATTTTATGAAGCTCTCGACCCTGATTTCTAGGAGAGACACACACATACCTACCATCATAGCCCTCATCTCACACGGGCACCTTCCGCTCCACTTCAGACCTGCAATAGGCACACAAACCCAAATATAGTCTCGTATTGCTTCATCCTTTGTCCTCCTGAGTTGCGGCTAGGGCTGCCTTGGATCTGCGACTAAAATAGAGAGAAAATCCTTGACATATTGCCCTTGGGATGTGCTCATAACCTGACACATGCCCTTAATATATAGCCTTCTCAAGAGCTTCAACTAATCTCATGAAGGTGGATTGCCAACTATCATAAGGTGACCGAAAACACTAGGCTGACCTAAAATTTGTGATCCAAGCCCACTCATTAACATACAAAAATTAATATCTCTTCAATGACAACTTGGAATTTGACGATTCTCGATGCGTTGGATTCATCTCGTCATCTACTATCATTCTCATCCATCACATGTCACAATTTTGTTATGATTTTGGCCCAAGCATTGATGGGTGCAAAACCCCAAGCTTGGGTTTCAAGCCCACAAGGCCACTTGTGGAGCTCCTTTCTCCAAACCCTCAATCCTCAAGGCTTGGAGTACCTCCCAAGCTACAAAAATCAACACTCCCTCTTAGCGAGGGAGATACTGCCAAGGCTAGGAAGTAACCATCATCATCCGACGACACTAGCACATCTGTCGTCCATCATTGCAGTACACTTTGTAGAATGAACCTGGCAATCTCAGTAGTGCCTCTATCTCATCATATTTGAACTTGAGGATCCCAAACCTCCATAGGGCTTCTATCTTTGAAGTTAGAATTCCTCTGAGCCTACACGACCTCCACTGGCTCAGTCTTGCAAGCACTCATTCTCCTGGATCAAATACCACTCGTGCAAATCCCTCCAATCTCAGATATGCAACATCATGATCCGATGAAGACTTTAGCCTGCCAACCTGTAGTCCATCACATGAAGCCATCTCGATCAAACCGATCTCGTCCATGCCAAAGCAAGCCTCGAGCTATCCCAATGATCCACGACAAATCGACGGAAGTCTGTGATCAACAATATGCCCTAAACAAACTATCGTTCACCAGGCTTTCCACCGATCCACCAAAAATACAAGCCAATATCGCTGCCAAGCCAATCAAGACCACATCTCCATGTCTTCAGCTGAACCCCCTGCTCCATGATCTAGACACCCACAACTATCTCTGAGTTGCTTCGCTATGCACACTCTGATTCACTATCCCTCAAAGTAGCTCAAATACACTTTGATATTATGTTGTTTTTCCATAATCCTTGTGTTTGGGATAGACTCTTATATCTCTGATACTACCAAACCAAGAATCACAACGATTCTACTTTGCACAGCGGAATACAAACAACAGTAAATCTACTAGTGCACAAAATATACAACACTTACAAATTTTCAACCCAACTTCATTATATTAATCCAAATGAATAATACAATAGTCTAGGGCTCCTGTACCAGGGATAATGACCCACATACATCCTCTAGTACAAGAATACAAAATTGGGGCTTGGTGTCAATCCATCGACAACCAATCTACCCTCAACAAGATACTCTGACCATCTGGCTGATGTAGTCGACTTTCTCAGCTCCTCTCTGTCGTACCCTGTACTTGCCCACTCCTTCGTCTCCCGATCTACAACTCTTGCCTCTATCAATGCTCCAAGTCCATCTGGACACTGAAATTCGGTTGTTAATCTACTCTAGTTGTGCCTTAGTCCATCAAGGGCACAACACATCGAGACTCCTGTCGAGTTGTTCACAACTCCGTTTGTGAACAACTCTCAATCTGCCCATTGCTGCTCCTTAGCCACTCAGAGACTTCATCACACTATGGTCTTCCTACACTGCTCCACTGAAGACCAACATAGGGTACGAAGGGCACAAAGGGGTGCCACCTATCACAACAAGATGTCCATCTCCCACAATGAACACGAGCTAGGAGGACTGCCCATGATTTGTTGTAGAAGTCCTTCTCCACACACAAGTCTAGGGCTACTCAACTGTTCCTTTGGTTCATCAACCCTTGAGCTCAACAATTGCCACTCTATCAATCGCCTAAGTCCATGAAGATCGTGCACACCGGGCCCCAACTTGGGCACTATCACGCTGTCTTCTAGCAGACCATAAATGCCCAATCCTCATCCACACTTGGTCCACTCCCACGCTGCCCTCCAATAATCCACGAATGACCAATACTTGCTGTAGCATTTGCCTTTGGCTAGGGTATCCGCACACCTAGGAAACCCTCCTCTTGGCTGCCAACAAGCTCCATCAAATTATCCTCTTTAAGGACATTCTATCCTCTATCAATACATCAACAAATGAAGATAGTCATACCTAATATTTTGCTTCACTTGTCCTTGGAATCTATATGCATTTCCATTGAGAACTGACATACCTGGTTAGGGTACTTGTTAGCCCTAAACAATTGTGGCAAACTCTGTGTTTTTTCCACCAAAATAGGTCCTTCAAGCTCGCTATTACTTCCGATGACCGCAACCTCAGTTAGGCTCTCACCTAGGCCTCTCGGCCTCCTCCAAATGATGTTCTGACAAAAGTACTGTGACCTGAATCAGAGACAAAACTTATCTCAGACATGCATCAAAACAACCATCTCTCTTCACCAAAAACTTTAGTCCTCCTTACTAGTAATCTTGTCCTGCTTCGCTGCTACAATGGCCACTCCAAGGTGTTGTTCCAACCTTCATTTAACCACAGAAGTACTACGACCTGAATCAGAGACAAAACTTATCTCAGACATGCATCAAAACAACCACCTCTCTTCACCAAAAACTTTGGTCCAACTTGCTAGTAATCTTGCCCTGCTTCGCTGCTACAATGGCCACTCCAAAGTGTTGTTCCAACCTTCATTTGACCATAGATCAACCCTTAACTAGGGCATGATCCTACCTATAAACTTTCTGAAGCTCTCGACCTTGATTTCTAGGAGAGACACACACACAAACCTACCAGCATAGCTCTCATCTCACACGACCATATTCTGCTCCACTTCGGACCTGCAATAGACACACATAGACCCAAACACAGTCACTTAGAGCTTCATCCTTTTTCCTCCTGAGCTGCAGCTAGGGCTGCATTGGATCTTTGGCTAAAACAAAGAGAAAATCCTTGACGTGTTGTCCTTAGGATGTGCTCATAACCTGACAAATGCCCTTAATATATAGCCTTCTCAAGGGTTTCAACGAATCTCATGAAGGTGGGTTGACAACTGTCATACGGTGACCAAAAACACATGCCGACCTAAACTTTGTGATACATGCCCACTCATAACATTCAAAAATTAATATCTCTTCAACGACAACTCGGATTTGGACGATTCTCGATGCTTTGGATTCGTCTCGTCATCTACTATCCTCCTCATCCACCACATGTCGGAATCTCGTCACGGTTTTGGTCCAAACATCAATGGTTGCAAAACCCCATGCTTGGGTATCAAACCCACAAGGCCACTTGTGGAGCTCCTTCCTCCAAAGCCTCAATCCTCAAGGCTTGGAGTACCTTCGAAGCTACAAAAATCAACAGTTCTGCCCCCTTTCCCTCCTGAAAGCCTAGTAACATATTTCCACAAGGGAGTTTGGTTTACTTTGGTTTTTTTTGCCTTGATCATCTCCACTCTCATTATCCTCCTCCTCCTCCTCTTCCTCTTGGTACTCCTCACTAGGGTTTCCAAATCCACTACTATCCATTTCTTCATCCTCTTCATCACTCTTTCTTCTACTCCCCAACACCATGATAACAAAAAAAGGAACCAACATCAAGAGAATGCTAAGCCATATAACTATGATGTTTGGTGGAGTTATAGTTTCTTGCCTGCAATAAAATGGAGGAGGAATGGGAATGGGAAAGAGAGAAAAGGATATATTTCATTCAACAATGAACATATGAAAAACACAAATGTTATTGCTACATGGAAAAATAAAAGAGAATGGGATTAGAGTCTCTCCAATGGTGCCTTCAATCCCAAGCTTGAATCTCCCTTGCAAGCTCCTCAAGCAACCCTCTCAATCTTCCTCTTACTCACCTCCTCAACTCAAGCTCCAAAATCCCTCTCTTGCTCTCTCAATATGCAAATGATGCATTGTGGGAGGGGAGGAGGCCTTTTATTTCTTTTGGCCCCTCCCCTTCCTAAAAAAAAACGCTGTGTGATTTTCTATGGGCAGGGGTCAGGGAGCGATCACTCCCCAACTGATCCTGCTTTCGCTCTCGGAAATGTTGAGAAATGTAACTAGTATCGGTCTTCATAATTGTATTTGAGTCATGATGTAATGCACTTGTCAAAAGAAAAATTATTTATTAAGCATGAGTTTCATGCTTTATTTATTTTGTTTCTAGGTCAAAGCACCCATTGAGTGCTTCTAGGGTTTATGTCATCGGTGATTGTCCATGTCATCTTGTCCTAGATCCTTATTGGGCATTTTATATCAAAAATGATTTTTTTTAAAGATGTAAATTGGTCTAATATGGCTCCTCCACCAAGTTGGCCTACTCTCTAGTCAAGTTGGCCTCATGAAGGGTTTCGACCACCTTGAAGAGACTATAAATAGAAGTGCAACTCGACCTCATTTAGACATCAATCAAACTAGCTTCGATCTGCAATTGAGAAGGAGAACGAAGGCAAGGAAAAAGGGTAACAAAGGCTTAAAAGGGAAGAAGAAACCCTAGCGAAAGTAGGAGGAACTATAGCGAAGAAAAGAAACACCTTTTCTCTTGTTTCTAGGTCACACGTGCGAGTTTCTGGGCTAGAGGAAGGGGCCGAAATTGCAGGTCTGCAGTAGGAGGCTGAAATTTTGTTGTAGGAGGACGAAGTTTGTGATTGTTGCAGTGTTGAAGAAGGTTGACTCTTGTTGACTAGAAGTTAATTTTGATCATCTTGGAAGGAATATTTTGGGAGGATGACTTGGTGGATTGGAGGAAGTCTGTCTTGGTCAAAATGTCTTGGTTGTCTCATTTGATTTGGTTCTAAAGGAAGAGAAGAGAATTTTGGGTTTTCCCCTAGAAGAGGGGTTTTGCCTTGACTGAGAACCTACACACTATGTCACCTATTTTCATGATCTTCATGTTTTTGTTTTTGATAGTTGGTTGATGATAAGAAGATAAAAGAAAGACATAAAAGAAGATAATAAGATTACAGGTAATTATCAAGATAAAGAAATCTTTTTGCCTTTCTGATTTTCTAACATGGTTTCAGAGCAAAGGTGAAGAAGAAGGAAAAAGGCAACTCGAAGATCAATAACTCTCATCATTTGAAGGAAAGATACAAGAAAAGTTTCTAAGGAAGTCTTGAAAGGTATTTGAAAACTACAAAGATATATAGTTTTCATCAAGTAAGTACACCTATGGCCTCATTAATGAAATTTGTGAACAAAATTCAAGGAGCCTCGAACTATAGAGCATGGGAGACAAGGATGGACCTCATCCTTGCAAAGAATAAGGCATTGGAATTTTACAAGGAAAAGTCAAGGAACCTTCAGATCATGCTAGAAAGAGGAGAAGTACAAAGAAATTATCATTATTGTTGTGAACCTAATTGTGGATGGAGTCAAAGACAACTTAATTCCCTACATATCCACACGAGATTTTTCAATAAAAATGTATGATGCCTTCTCCAAATTGTTTACAATGAAGAATATTGGGCAAGTGGCATGTCTTAATAATGAACTTTGAACAATCAAAATGACAAAAGATGATACAATATCTTCCTATTTTGTGAGAATTGCCCACATAAGAGGCGAACTACAAGCAATTGATGAAATAGTCTCTGAAAAGGAAATTGTGATTGCTGCCCTTCTAGGATTGCCAAAATCTTGGAATGCCTTTGCAGTTGAAAGAATTCCCCATCCTTCTAAGAAATGTGGTTTGCCTACATACAAGAAGAAGCTCGTCTTTCCTTGGTAGAAGGTAAGCATGAAAATGAAGAAAATGTCTCAAATGCCTACTCTGCTCATGTTAAGAAGAAAGGAGGAAATAAGAAGTTTAAGGGACCAAAGAAAAATCACGGGAATATTGATCTCTCTAAAATAGAATGCTATCATTGTCACAGGATGGGACATTATAAGGATCAATGCCCAGATAATCCTAAGAACAAGAAGAGAGAACGAGACCAAGCTATAGTCGCTACTAATGATAATCCTCAAAAGAAGTCTAAAGCTGAGGATTCTAAGGTCAAAGACTTATTCTATTATGTCTCATATATCCTTTACTTATAACATAGGTTACTGTTTTAGTTCTTGTAGAATCAATATTTCTTTTTGATTTCTAGGGTTTATAGATTTAATATGTTTTGTTAGAAAATTCTTGAGTTGTTTTGATCAATTAAAGGAATCCCTCACAAGACTAGATTGATGTAAGATCAAGATGGAGCTTCCCCATTTTTTCACAAAAAGTTAAGTATCTTGTTCTTTATCTCCTTTTCATTATTGATTTCGTCTATTTGTCTAGTTTCATTTTGTGCTTGTTTATAATCCTTTCTCTTGTGTTTTCCTTGGAAGGAAAGTTTGCAAGTATACTCTAAAAGAATGCTTGCAATAAAGGATTATGGGAGACTTCAAAAGGAAGAAAGAAGCTTTGTTACAAAGGAAGCCCTTCAATAGGAAATACCCTACAAGGTTTGTAAAAGAAGCAACTCAAGGAAGATTACAAGACTTGTAGCTAGTCTTCTTCATATAAAAAGGTACGATCATTTTGAAAATTTGCTTTATATTACTGACTCTCATGTCTAGGGTTTTGAATCATAAAGATTCTTATTTGTTAGGGTGCTTGATCTTCAGATCAAATCAATCCTTACTGTACTATCTATTTGTTGTTCACTTAGGTAAAGCCCTAACCTTTAGGGTTCACTATAAAAACCCTAGTATTTTAGGGTTTGTTGATAATATCTAGAACATATGATGAAACCCTAGCTCTTTAGGGTTTGATGAATCAAGGTTTATGACAAAACACTTGTAATATTTAATGTAATATCCTAGGAATGAAACCGTAGGGGTATATGCTTCCATATGATTGAAACCCTAACTTGGTCTAAATGTTATGTATCTAATATTAAATTTTTGATGATTATATTTAGGGTTTACGACAAAACCCTAGTAGGGGTTGATATAATATTCTAAAAAGCCTAGATGTAAAATGTTTTTGCTATGATTGAAATCAATTGTTGATATCTAAAATTTAGTTTTGATAATGGAATTTAGGGTTTGTGACAAAACCCTAGGAAAGATTGTTGTGAAAGTCTAGGGTATGAAAAGTATAACCCTTGTTGATTGTAAACCTAACTAGTTTTAGGTTTTGGATATCTAAAGATTAATTTCTTATTCAAAGTTTTGATAGCCCTAGATGCTCCTATTGTATTGTTAAAGTTGACTCCATATATATTTGAGCTTGGTTGTACTTGAAGATTTGTAGGTCCATAATCTTCAAGATGTTGAAGATGCTTACCTACCTCATACTTAATGATGACTTGATGATGATGTTGAGCATGATGGAATTGTAAGAGTCTTGATGGCATTGTACGAGCCTTGATGGCATTGAAACAAATGACCTTGTTGCCATGTAAATATAGAAGGAATGATGTTCTAGAAGGTTGAAGTTCTTTGATGATATGATGATGCGAAAGAAAGAGCCTCTGTGGCTGAGTTGTTGATGGTTTTGTCCCCTAGTAGAGAAAAATCTTGGATAAAGAAAGTGTATATCTCCCTAGTTAAGAGGGAGGGCATATTGTGACAACTATAGTAAAAACCTTGAAGAAAGAATAAAATTGGAGTAAGGCTAAAGCACTGCAGACGGTTATTACTAATTGATGAAGTTATGAACAAGAATTAGATGTTTTGGAAGGTGCCGAGGCTGAGTTTGGTGCTGTTGGAGAAGTTAAAGAAGGAAGTTTTGGTCGAGATGTGTTTGGATACTATGATGATCTAAGCAACATCTGAATGAGAACCCAAATATTGTGTTGGCATATCGATAACAAGAATCAATATATTGGAAGTGATAAGGATTGTGTAGCTATAGTATGATGAAGTATTTGTTGTGTTGATCTCTCCCTGAGAAGTTTGAAGTATGTTTAGATTATTGGATATCTCTGTTTTGGTTGAGAGTGAGAGATGAGTACCATAAAATTCCTGTATGATGGTACTTGGAAGGACATCTTGGCCTGGTTAGTATTGAGATCGCAGTAGTTTGATGTGTAGATCCCAGTGTGGGAGGGTATCTTGGAGCTCCAGTTTAGAGTTGATTATACTTGGATTCCTGTAAGGGTTGGTGTCAGGGCATGGAGGCCTAGATGGTATCTGATACTAGGGTTGTAGCCCGTTGGTACCTATAGTGGCAAATGCCTGGATGACACCTTAGTCCTTGTTTGAAGGATACCTTGGTAGTAAGGGTATCCCTAGCATTGCGTATGTTGTTGTACTCTTCTTGAACACTTCAAATTTAGGTCAACCTTGTACCGGTTGAACAATTATGAATATCTCCCTAGTTAAGAGGGAGTGTTGAGAAATGTAACTAGTATCAGTCTTCATAATCGTATTTGAGTCATGATGTAATGTACTTTTCAAAAGAAAATTATTTATTAAGCATGGGTTTCTTGCTTTATTTTATTTGTTTCTAGGTCAAAGCACCCATTGAGTGCTTCTAGGGTTTATGTCATGAGTCATTGTCCATGTCATCTTGTCCTAGACCATCACTAGTCATTTTGTATCAAAGAAGTTTTTTTTTTTGAAATTTAATGTAAATTGGTCTAATATGGCTCCTCCACCAAGCCAACCTGCCCTCTAGTCAAGTTGACCTCATAAGGAGATTCGGCCACCTTGAAGAGACTATACATAGAAGTGCAACTCGACCTCATTTGGACATCAATCAAGCTAGTTTGAATCTGCAATTGAGAAGGAGAACGAAGGCAAGGAAAAAGGGTAACAAAGGCTTAAAGGTGAAGGAGAAACCATAGCGAAAGGAGGAACTCTAGTGAAGAAAAGAAGCACCTTTTCTTTTGTTTCTAGGTCACACGTGCTAGTTTCTGGGCTGGAGGAAGGGGCTAAAATTGTAGGTCTGCAGTAGGAGTCCAAAATTTTGTTGCAAGAGGACGAAGTTTGTGATTGTTGCAGTGTTGAAGAAGGTTGACTCTTGTTGACTAGAAGTTGATTTTGATCATCTTGGAAGGACTATCTTGGGAGGCTAACTTGGTGGATTGGAGGAAGTCTTTGTCTTGGTCAAAAGGTCTTGGTTGTCTCATTTGGTTTGGTTCTAAAGCAAGAGAAGAGAATTTTGGGTTTTCCCCTAGAAGAGGGGTTTTGCCTTGGTTGAGAGCCTACACATTGTATCACCTATTTTCATGATCTTCATGTTTTTGTTTTTGATAGTGGCTTGATGATAAGAAGATAAAAGAAATACATAAAAGAAGATAAGTAATTATCAAGATAATGAAATCTTTCTGCCTTTTTGATTTTCTAATAGGAAAGGCAAGGAATGCAATTTTTTTTAGGGAGCGTGCTTTCGAGGTCACTCTAGATCTGCTCCCGAGTGGAGCGTGCTTCAGGAGCAAATTTGCTGGGGGGCGCTCTCCCTAACCCTGCCTTGGACTACTCTACTGGAGTCCTGTGATGAAATCCATAGACATGCTCTCCTACTTCCTTTCAAGAATGGGGAGAGGCTAGAGCAACTCGACCAGATGTGTCTACTCACCCTTCTTCCTCTGACAAGCATTGCACTCCTGAACATGTCTCAAGATGTCCCCCTTGAGGCCTCTCCAAGTGAAACACTCCTTGATAGTCTAGTAAGTCTTGAGGAATCCTCAATGTCCTGCCATAGGTGAATCATGGGCCGCATGCATAATCTTTTTTCGTAGCTGTGATCTTGGTACCAAGTAGATCCTGTCCTTATAATAGATCACCTTGTCCATCACCTTGTACCTATCATCCCCAAATGTGCCATCCAAGATCTCACACGCCTGCTGATGCTTGGATTACTCCACCAACAACTATGCCCTCCAATCTTGGGTGATGTTAATGAGTGAGAGTGTAGCAGTGCATCTGCTACCACATTATGCTTCCCCTTGACATAATCTCGAAATCGTAGGCTTGGATCTTACTGATCCACTTGCTATCTCTTGTTAAGCTCCATTTGCTCCAAGAAAAATCGAAGATTGTTGTTATCAGTCTTCAATGTGAACCTGTTTCCCACCAGATACTACTAGAACTTGGCCAAGGCATGCATAATGGTCAACATCTCCTTGTTGTATATAGAATACAACTTCTCATAATCCTGGAGTTTCTGACTCTCAAAGGCTATAGGATCTTGTTAAATTTGGACAACTAGGTCCAAACTCCATGTTATGATGCTCAGATTAAGAGGCTAATATTTTTGTTGGAATCCTCTTTCGGAGAGGTGTAAAATCCATATATAATGTCTTAATCCGATGAGCAGAACATTTATTTTGAATTTATTATTCTTAATAAATTATATGTGCAGGTCGGCCTTAAGGTTTCACACCCCCAGCAGATGTGTCACACGCCCCAATGATGGATATAAATACAGGCAAAGTTGGAGAGCATTTCATGACAACACAACTCACATCTTCTTCTCTCATCTGAGATAGTACGAGCTCCTTGGAGGACGAGTTCAGCCCACACGTGTGAAGGAGAAGAAGGACAGATCTGTACGGCTGAGCTGAAGGACGAGTTGCTGCAGCTAGGGTTTTGCAGAAGGTTTGACCAGCGTTGACTTTGGTCAACGCATGGTCCAATTGGGCTGAAATTTGGTGAGAAGTTCGATTTTGGAAGGCCGTACTGTTTGGCACAGAAATCGAAGTCAAAGGGTTGACCAATCTGCTGCTGCGTTGACTTTTAGCTTGCTGCCCTGCGTTGATTTTTTCTGGACAACGTTGACTTTTTTGGAGTTGACTTGGGTTGACTCGTTTGCCGATTGGAGGACTGTTGTGACACATTCTGGGTTGGCTGACCAAGGAGACTTTGCTGGTTGAAGCATCCTGTTGACCGCCGTAACGCACCACCACATTTTTCCTGCTTCTGATTTGTCTTCTATAAGATCCACTTATATGTTCTATCTGCATTTTACTTAACTATTTGTATGATTGCTGTGAGAAAAGTAAAGTTGCTCCAAGCATAGAACATCTACTAAAATTTACATGGTATCAGAGCTGAGGTGAAGACAAACTCTATCGTTAGCAATCACCACCGGAAGAAATGGGTTCCACTAGTCTTGAGTTCAAGACTAGTGAGAAAAGTAAAGTTGCTCCAAGCATAGAACATCTACTAAAATTTACATGGTATCAGAGCTGAGGTGAAGACAAACTCTATCGTTAGCAATCACCACCGGAAGAAATGGGTTCCACTAGTCTTGAGTTCAAGGAGAATGACAAGCTGACTGGAAGGGATGACTTCCATGCCTGGAAGATGATATTAGATCTCAAATTGGAAGATCATGATCTCTTGGATCATGTGACGGGTAAGATTCAAGAACTTCCATCCAATGCTATAGCTGCTGTTAGAAACAAGTATAAGAAGGGAGAAATCAGAGCAAAGCTGTTGATCAGGGAATCCATACATAAGAGTCTGGTTGCCTATATATATGAACTAGGCACATCCAAGGAGATGTATGACAAATTGATCTGGAGGTCTGGCAGAGACCTGGAGAGATTTTCCTTTCTCAAGGAAAATACATTGTGAAGCTTCTGGAGAGATTTGGGATGGTGGACTGTAGGTCCGTGTCGACACCAATGGAACTCAACTTTAAGAAGTTGAGTGGCAGCGCTGCTGGGCCTATCTTGGCCAATCCTACTGAGTATCGTCAACTCATAGGAGCTTTGATGTTCTTAGCGAACACCCGACCGGATATATGTTTTGCAGTGAACACTTTGAGTCAACAGATGGTTGAGCCTCATCACTTTCCTTTGGGTGAAACCTTAAGGCCGACCTGCACATATAATTTATTATGAATAATAAATTCAAAATAAATGTTCTGCTCATCGGATTAAGACATATTATATATGGATTTTACACCTCTTCGAAAGAGGATTCCAACAAAAATATTAGCCTCTTAATCCGAGCATCATAACATGGAGTTTCGACCTAGTTGTCCAAATTTAACACTCCCTCTCAACTAGGGAGAACTCCATCCATCAGTGAAATCAAACATCGTGCGTCATCCCGCCGTAACTTGCTTTGCTGGCCTCTTTATTTCAGAACAGAAGTGGGTCAGTCACAAAGACATCATCCCCCGACTGACATAATCAGTCCAGAGGTTCAAAAACCTCTATCAAACTCATGAAGAGTATCCAACCAACCCAAAGTTGGTTCATCTGACCCGAAGTCAGGCAGAGGTCCCAGACCTCACTAAACTTGATCCCAGATCAAGTGGTTGGACCGTGCCATCCTAGATAGAGAGTACGGTAATCTCTGATGCGTCCATCAGTCTTTGCTAATAGTCTCTAGCTTTTCCCACCTCATTGGCCAAATGAGAGGTACTTCCCATGAGCCCTGAACTCAATGGGTAGGATGCATACGGGGCACAGATAAATGAGAGGCGAACCAGCTCAATAATCACAAGGGTGGGGCAGAAGCATTATGAGTGCTTATAGCTCCGAGAAGCTATCCCCAAAGCCCCCCAGAGCTCATCGTCCAACAGGACCCACATCATAGGGTCTTTCCACGACACCAAGACTCTCACGGAAGGTTAGGAACTTGACCTTCCCCAGGGGCTTAGTGAGAATATCCACGACCTGCTCACTAAAATTTACAGATCTCCACCCTGCATCAACACTGCTTTGATACCCTCACCAGATGCATCACAATCCAAAACAAAGGGCTGTGAAAAGTCAAGTAATGCCAACACTAGACAATTGCTCGTCACTCTCTTGAGGCGCTCAAAGGCCTCTTGTGCCACATCTGACCACTCGAAAGCCCCTTTTTTCTTGGGATCTGTGAGGGGTGCCGCTAGTTGTGAAAACCCCTTCACAAACCACTTGTAGTAGGTACATATACCCAAGAACTCCTGCAACTGCATCATGTTCCTGGGCATAGGCCAAACCAGAATGGCCTTGATCTTCTCCTAATGCACATGCACCTCGTGCTCACCAATCCCATGGCTAAGATATAATATCTTTGTCAGCCCAAACTCGCACTTAGACATCTTGGCGTACAACTGCTACTCCTCTGGGATGTGTAACACCTCCTCTAAATGCTAAAGATGCTCCTCCCAAGTCTTGTTGTATATCAAGATGTCATCAAAGAAGACCAAAATACATCTACGCAACTGATTTATGAACACATGGTTCATGCAAGACTGGAAGGTAACTAGAGCATTGGTTAGCCCAAAGGGCATAACTAGGAACTCAAAGTGTCCATAGTGGCACCTGAATGTGGTCTTCTAGATGTCCTGCTTTCTCACTCGAATTTGATGATACCCGGAGCGCAAGTCTATCTTAGAGAAGTATTTGACTCCTCTAAGCTCATCCATCAACTCGTCAATGTGCGGTATGGGGTACCAATTCTTCAACATCTTCTTTTCAGGGCCCGGTAGTCTATGCACATGCGAAGTGTCCCATCCTACTTCACCATCATTACTAAAGAAGCGAAGGGACTAGAACTTGGCCTGATGTGGCCCAAAGCCAATAACTCCTGTCTAGCCCGCTCAATCTCATCTTGGTAAGCCTTGGGATGTCTATAGGGAGTAATAATGACTACATGTACCCTCTCCTCTAGCTCAATCGTATGCTCAAACCTCCGATCTGGTGGACAATTGAGAGGAATGTCTCCAAATGTTGCAAGATCCCTCTCCAACAAAGCTAAGATCTCTGGGTGTGTTTGTCGTCCCTGCCTTTGAAATCCCGAACTCAACTGCCCATGCTATATCTCCATGTTGCAAGTCAGCCTCCATTCAGTTAGCTGACACTGTCTATGGTGGATAGGAATGCATGCCTCTCAGTACATCCGACTTCCCATTTGGCCCCATGAACTCCATCTCCAGTGCCCTGTAATCCGTAGTGACACACACAAGAGAGTACAAACACTGGACACCCATCACCACATTGGTGTTTGGCATGTTCACTACGAAGAAATGATTTGCGACTAAATAGTTCCCTGTAGTCAGTGTCAACTTGGGGACATATCTCATGCATTGCATAGTTTGGTTCCCTGGTACCACTACTGAGAACCCCTCAAAGGGCTCCATGTGTATCCTTCTACGCTCCACTATTTGTGCATCGATAAAATTGTGGGTAGCTCCACTGCCCACTAGTATCGATACATGTTGACCCTGTACTGTGCCTTTAATCTGCAATATCAAGAACCTCAGAACCCCCATGAACAAGGCAATGACACCTCCTGTAGGGACTATTAAAGGCGGGTCTCATCCTGCACCTTGTGGCTTGCCCTCTCCTCTGAACACCTCTCGCTCGACCTCCTCCTCTGGCTCACTGTCTGAGAACACCTCTATATAATCGACTTGCCCTTGGTACACCTATACCTTGGTGCCCAAGACTCCTGGCGTGTGAAACAAAACTTCCTCCTCCAGATGTCTCTCTTTGTCTCATCATCTCGTTGTCCATGTTCAGTCCACTCCTTTTGAGGATGTCTAATGTCCTTGCCTTTTTGAGGAAATGCAGGTCTAGAAGGCACTGGTCCTCTAATCTTAGGAACCGCATTGAGCATGTCCCTGATATGGTTGATGGCTTCTTGCAAAGACATTGGCCTATAAGCCCTCACCCAACCACGCAACGGTTCTGCTAACCCCTCAATGAATAACATGATTAGCCTTGACTCTGAAATATCAGAAACCATCATAGCCAGTCTCTGGAATTCGACCATACACGCCTCAATACTACTTGTCTGTCTCAGGTTAGCCAACTCCTGAAAGTGTAGCTCAGGGTCCTTTTGATCAAATCTTTCTATAAGCCTTCCTGTGAACTCAGTGTAGGATGTGATGGAGGCATGCCCCAACATAACCATCCCGTGGTACCACCACTCCTGTGCATCTCCATCCAAGTGCAGAGTGGCGAACCTAATGGTGTCCATCCCTCGCATGGGGTTCAAATGGAGGTAAGTGTCTAGCTGTTGTGTCCACGCCCTAGCCAAACCCCTGGTTGACGCATCAAAAATCGAGTGTAATCTTCTTTGCCAACTTCTGTGTATCTTGGTTTTGACTCTGCTGACCCCCTCTATATGATGTTCCTGCTCCTAATCTGTGCTTCTCCTTTAGATGACAGAAATCTTCAGATGATAAAACCCTCCTAATCCTAGGGTCCAACGCATCATACTCATCAATCCCATCTGGGAAAGACCTCATCAAATCTACAAAGGTGTCCGACTCTCTCTCTCCCTCTCAGGTTCATCCAGAAAATGAGGCATGGTAGGACAACTAGTTTGGCCACACGTATGGGTGTTGTTCTGTTGAAATGTGCGTGGCTTCCTTCTCCTGTCCGGGAACCACCTTCTCCATTATTGAGTTGACCCTACTGGTTTTGTATTTGCATTCCCATCATTTGTTGCATCATTTGTAGAACTTGCTATTTTTGCCTTATTAACTGTTTGTTCTACCTCACCAAGCCCTCCAAAAACTTTCCTTGACCATCTTCTCTAGGTTGCTCGTTGGCTTCTTGGTTCTCCATGTTCTCCTTGGTGTGTTCAAGCTCTGTATCTGAGAAAGGGTCAAGCTCTTCTCCCCTACCTCTCCCTCTGCCTCGACCCCTGTGAAACACTACTCCAACGTACCTGGGTGACATTATCTGCTATTTTGCCCACAACTAGCCAAGAACATGCTCTGATACCACTGTAATATTCCAACTAGGAAATAATAGTAAATATCAAGAACATGCACTAAGATACAACCATTAAAATTTCAAACATGCATGCACAATCAGTAACTCAAATAAATTGGGCAAGAATGTTGAGCCATGCTATTAATATCTGGAAGCTAAGTACATAAGATGACAAAAAAGATAGAACCCAGGCTTGCTAGTGCAAGCTATGCAAAACCCAAGTGAGAATATGGTGACTCAGGTGCTGGAAAGGGCTCCTATGAAATCTGTGCACTGTTTAGAAAATATTGCCACTACTACTGAAATGGAATTGGAGTTTTTGCCCTCAAAACTGCTCCGAAAAATCTGCAAAAATGGCTTCGACCTCTACTCGCCATACCCACAAAAACCTAAAAATATCTTGGGCTGATTCTAGCTGACATGGAAACCCCAAGGAAGTGCGAATTGCCCAGACTGACTAGCTCTGCACACTGCAAGAAAATCACTACTGAATGAAGCCCAAGTTCTCCATTGAAATGACTCCATAATTATTGCAAAATTCTCCTCCAGAAATGGCCCATTTCTTCAGGGCCCAACTCCTACAATCTCTGCTTCCTACAACCCCTGTGTAGTCTCTGCTCAATGACCTTTGCGCACAACCAGTAATAGATAAATCCGGACCAAAAAATACCCTCCACTTCATTCTTGCAAAACACAACCAATCTCCAGCCTCAACAAGGAAAAATATTCCTGCAAATACCCAGAATCTCCAACCAACTGTAGCTGCTCCAAATAACAACTGTGAATTTCCTTTTGCGCCCAGAAAAAATGCAAAATTGGGTGAACCTCCTACAATTAGCTCAAGGGAAGCCCTGAATTTGACTTCCAAATTACCTCACTAGAGAGACGCTCGAAGTTCTCCGAAATGAGGGTGGAATTTCTTCTTGGAATTGCTATGCTAAGCGGCACTTCTCTTCTTGTGCTCAACAACTTCAAGAGAATTCGATTTCTGAGATAGGGTAGACAAAAGATCCAAAATAAAGACCTCCTTGTAATATTTATAAGTGTTGATCCTCTCTCCCTTGGCGGTGTTGAAAATGTATCTAGTATCGGTCTTCATAATTGTTGTCTAGCACATGACATGATGTAATTGATTTGTATTTGTAAAAAGAAGAAAAGAAAGATCAAAGAAAATTATTTTTATAAAACATGGATTTCATGCTCATTCTATTATGTTTGTAGGTCAAAGCACCCATTGTGTGCTTCTAGGGTTGAGTCATGAGTCATTGTCATAGTTATCATGTAAATAAAGAAGAAATTTGTTTTTATGTCAAAAATGTAAAATAACTTCTCCACCAAGTCGGCCCCATCTCCAACATGTTGGCCTCATTGAAGGGACTCTGTGAAATTTTTGAATACAACAATACAAAAATCTTATTGCAATGTCTTGGCTTACTTCTCCTACTTGTGATTAAATTATACAAGTTATTTTCAGAAGACATTTAGAAAATACCGAAGTAAACACAACTAACAACCTACACACATACAGATCATTTACTGAATATTATGCTCATTCAACAAAGTGACACAGATTTTCGGACAAATGTTCCCGGAAAAACCCAATGCGGGAAAACTGGTGCAGATATGAGGGTTTATTGTTACTATGTAGAATTTAAGTACAACAAATTTGGGCACCCAACTGGTTAACTCGACAAAGAAAATAATAGATCTGCAGTTAATCTGCTGTTCTGAGACCAAAAACTTTATTGATCCACACCCTCAAATAGGATTTACAAGACTCAACCAATTTCTGGCCCTAGAAACCCTAACACTGCCCTTGAAGCCCCAACGTCTATAGGAATTTACAGGGTAAGTTCCGTAGATCAAGAACCAAAGCTCACCGCTCACAAACAGATCACAAATCAGTACACCAGTATAATCACGTGGTTAAAACCCTCAAAGAGGGAAACAATCCACGCCCTGAGCCAACGCGGCGACTTCAGGGAATTTATTAATATAAAAAGAAAAGTTACATATCTTTCTCTCATAAACGGTTACCGGACAAATGACCCTCCATGCTCTTTAAATAAAGATCATGGACCAATTGGGTGTTAAGCCACGGATCAAGTGCCGTTAATACCGAGGTGAGAGATAATCGTCGGGTCACTACAAATCGTGACTGTTGGATTATAAGTTACAAATGTACATGGTAAAGAAACACACTTTACCTAATTGCATCAACCCAACTGCCCTTGCGCTGCTCAGAAGGGGACTGCATAACCCCAGACTGGGTGACGTAGTCCTTACGCTGCCTTGGAAGGCCTTTGCGCAACCCTGGCGGCCTCCTGAAGCTGCAGCACTGCCCCTCCTGGGCCTGCGTAGCAGCTGAAGCTCTCTACGTTGCGCAGCTACTGCTGCTGCCCCTGCTCCTCTGCACTAACCCTGATTGCTGCTCCTCTGCCTCTTGCTGACCCTTGGCTCTGGGATCAAATCATCCCCTTAGCCAATACTACCCATCGCTGCAGAAAATTCTTCCAGAAATTCTTAGCAAACCTTGCCCTAGAATTCCAGCTCAGTTTCTCAGCTTTGCCTCCGTGTGTGTGTGTGTGTGTCTCCAACTAACCCTCAAGCCTTCCTCTTATACTTTTTCATTGAACACATCAACGGCCTTGATTAAATCTCTTATCAACGGCTGAGATTAAAACACTGCTTGATCCACGTCACTTAGAACATTTCATCACATGTGTTTAATTAATTCACTTTAATTTTTCCAATTCCCTAAGTTAGATTTAGGGTCCTCATTAAAAATTAATTATTTTAATATCTCACACATAAGATGAAATTTTTCCAAACGCTTTTTGGGTTTTGGAGGTGATGTGTTTCTTAGCCCCTCCACAAAGTTTCAAGGCTAGAGCACATCCGATGCTACCCAAATACATAAAATCTCAACATACTTGACCTTACACAAAAGATTATATAAGCAGGCCATTTGACCTATTGAATAACACATCCATTCATCACTTCAATCTGCAGTTTCAAAGGAAGAAAAGTAGTGCAAGAAGGTTGAATATAAGGTCTTTTTCTAAGTGAGGAAGAAAGGAGCTCTTGTCAAGCTAAGGAAGACCAAAAAATCTCTCTTTTTCTGTCACACGTGTGAAGAGGACTGAGGTAACTAATGCAAAGTTGCAGGACTGAGGGTGCAGGTCAAGATTTCAGAAGCAATAGAGGGCCAAGACCCTGTTAGACTCAGATTTTGGAAAGTTTGACGTATGTTGACTTTGGAGCTCTTGACTAGAGTTTGTTTAGTCTTTCTTGGGAGGCTGACTTGGTGGTTTGGAGGAGGTCTTTGTCTTGGTCAAAGTGTTTTGGTTGTCTCATTTGATTTGATTCTAAAGGAAGAGGAGAATTTTTGGGTTTTCCCCTAGAAGAGGGGTTTTCACTTGGCTGAGAGCCTACATCCTGTGTTCTTGTTGTTTTGATCTTCATGTATTTATGTTTTGATAGTTGCTTGATGATGCAAAGATAAAAATAGATATAAAGAAGTTAAAGAAGACCTAAAGAAAATAGCTATACATCACAAGTAATTATCAAGATAAAAAAATCTTTCTGCCTTTCTGATTTTCCAACGGATGGGTCCCCAATCTCGACTAATTCACTCCTCCTTTTTCTCTCTCCTCCTTCCTCTCGTGTGAATTGTCTACGTGGTTCAAACTCTCTCGTTGTGGCCCCCACATTCCACTAGCATACTAATTTTCCCCTTTTTCCTAATGTGCATGGCCTTCCTAGCCTCCAAAAATCAAGTGGGGTCTACTTAACCCACTTTTACCAAGTCTCCAATCATCAAAATCTTTTCCTAATGTCAAAATTGCAAAAATGGGAATATGCTTAGCAAAATATCACATAAAAAGACTATAAAAGTTCTGTTTCCCCTGCCTTCTATGAGTTATGGAGCATTTTCAAACCATGCTGCTTTACTCTTGTTATGATGAACTTGCTCGTCTTTAGTGGTAAATTTCTCTTTGTTAATAACCAATTACAGGATATCTATTTTTTATGTGGATTTTGAAAATTTGGGAGGAGAAAAGCATAGTTATCAATCTAAACAGAACTTAAATGTCCTTTGTTATTTATTTGTTTATATATTTGCATGAGAAATATCTTTATATCCTATATGAGGAATTTACATGTTTCTCACCTCGAGGGACTGCTCATACAACAAAGCTCGAAGAGTCGAAGCCATCCAATACTCATTATGAGCTCAATATATCACGTGCAGGAATTGAACCCGGGTGGGGAGGATAACAACACTTCACCCAACCACCCAAGCTAAACCCAATTGACCAACATCAATTTTATATAGCAACTTTTTTGTTTGTCCCATGAATTATGTTGATTTTTTGGTTTGATTGCCTTCCCTATTTACAATCAGTATAACCAACGTTTGTTTGTTGTTTAACTCTATCTGTTGTACTCTCTGTTGGGCTCTCATCTAGTGGAAACTTGGAGTAATTTCCATGAGGATGTCCTAGCGGGCATGCTTTTGCCTTGCATGTTATATTACCAATTATGGCTCCTTAGTGGTTGTGGTCTTCCATAGTTAAAAGGGCTGATTATGCAGGTTACTGTGCTTGTCTGTATCCTTGTGACCAGCGTAATTAGTTTTTAATTAATGTAATAGAGTTGGCTTAAACCTGGCAACCTCATTTTCACTGTTTGAATACTCTTATCTGTTGTACTTGTTTATGTTTTTACTTATTAGGTGGATGGACAAAATGGGGAAGATCGCCACATTTGATAACAAGAGCAAATTTCTAATGCAGTTTTCGATACTATAAATTGCGATATGATCATAGATTCATAGAGTGTATTAGTACTAATTTTGTTATATTGTAGCCCTCCTTTGCGGTTGCTGTTTTGGCAAGACACTGGGCATTCTTATGTATAACTACGACAAATTCTAATTTTAAAATTCTGCTTGCAGGTGTTCTCATCTCCTTGGCATGGCTTTGGAAGGGCTCCGTGTTCCATCTCTGGCAAGTAGTCATCTCAATCTAAGTGCAAAAACATTAGCAACAGTTGATTTTGCTGCATCGTGTAATGTTGGCAGGCGCCTGGCATTTACTCAAGAGAGATATTGGTGTATACATTGCATACATAGCCGAGGTGCATCTGTGTCCTTGAATATCAAAAGAAAATGGTGTGCCTTCAACTTTGTTCCTTCTCTTAACCTTATCCTTGGTTCCTTTTCTGAAAGGAGGAAAAAAGTACGAATTGTCAAGTAAATACACAAACAGCATGACAAGTCGTTAAATGCTGTGGTCAAATTTGTATTAGGTCATGCTTTTGGTGGCCATTCTTTTTCAATCTAATTTGAGCTTGCTAGTGATGCAAATTACTTATATATGTTGCTGCAGGAAGCACAAGCCTTTGATCATAAAGTGTAGGAAAAATAACGGGAGTTCTGGTAAAAGTGAGATTCCACGAAGTGATGGGCCTTTTAGACAGTCTGGTTTAGGAAGAACACGGCTCATTAGAATTGTTCAGAAGGTTCAGAACAAAACAACGAAAAAATTCAAAGAGCTGCAAAAAAACTTTCCAATGAAAGTATTGTGTCTGCTTCTAGGATTTTACTGTGCAGGTCTTGTTGCTACAAGTCTAGGTCAGACAGGGGACTGGGATATTTTGTCTGCGGGTCTGGCAGTTGCTATAATAGAAGCAATTGGTGCATTAATGTATCGGGCATATCTATTAATAGAAAGGTTAAATGTTTTAGTCATAATGCTCAATTATTGGAAGGCAGGACTCTCTTTAGGTCTATTTTTGGATGCATTCAAGTATTAAATGGATATAAGTTCAATGTTAAGTGATTTATTTTATTTTGAAATATATCTATTCTTAGTGCTTTGGTGGTAAGGCTGTCATCTGGAGTTTTCATGGCCTTTCCGTTGGGCTTTTCATCTCCTGGATGGAAGGAAAACAAGTAGAAGTAAAAAGCAAATAATAGAGACGTGAGAGACAGTGCACCATATCTTTGACCATTCTCTCCTGCACAATGCTCTGGCGGAGAGACATTCTTTTTATAATTAAATTTATAAGACAGTTTGACCTCCCTGTTGAAATTCTCCCGTTTCTGTCGTGGAGTTTGAATCCAGTTAAATATATGAACTGTAAAATAATAGCAGCAATCACAAACTACATTTTGAGTACTAGCTGCCTATAGTTGAGGACGGTGAAATATGGAAGCTGTTGTACATGTATTGCACTTGCTTTAACGATTGGTAGACAGTTCTTGGATGATTGATATATTTGGAATGATTTATAACAATGTGCTATGATTTTTCCTTCTATGTATTTGGGTTGTCTTTAAGTCTTTCGATTACTGACCTGCCACGTTCTGGCCTGTTTTTCATAGTTCCACCCACATATCTGCGCTTTAGTTGAATGCCCAAGGTTTGAACTTTGCTCTCTTCTCAATCAAGTTTTGCAAATTTCTATTTTAATCATGGAATTCTATACATGTTAGGTATTGGATTTTGTGTAATACTATATCTTCTAAGATCTAATGATGAGTTCATTCGCGAAGTGCTTCTACTAGTGGGTGATTGTCCAAAGCACCCTGGTAATATTGTCTTGTTTTTTTCTTTTTTCTTTTAATAGTAATTTTGGGAACTCATAAATCAATGCTTTTTAAAGCATTAGGTTAACAGACTCCTTGAAAAAACGTAAGGCATTAAAATGGAGTTGTGTCTCATTCGATACCACGTGGGTATCGTTTTCATCGTTTGGCTAAAACTTGAGATACAAATTGCAGTATTCTTGCCAAGAGTACAAATGCACAGTGATATATCGATTAGGGAGATGATTAATCCACTCATCTACTTTAATGTAATTTGTTCATTAGGGAATGGCAGAAATTAAAATTTCTTTCATCTTCTCTACGCTGCTTTTAAATTCAACCTTACGACTAAAATTTGTAACAAGCGATGTAGGGTTGTGGATTGGATGGCTTAGGAGCTTGGGCAAGCATAACGCGGAACTATCCTATATGATCAAGAATAGTTCAATACCATTAATTTTCCGAGTAACCTGCTATCTATCGGAAGCAGTGTTTACTAGCATATTCTCTGTATCTGTTATTAAATGGAAATGCTATATTGCTTAATACAACTAGAAAATTGCATTACATAGCTTCTGTGCTATTTACCTACTATAGCGGAGTGTTTATATGCATTTTATGGAATTAAAATTTCGTTTTTTTGCAAATATTTGGACTCATCTGAATACGAGCCAAAATTCAGATTATTAAAGGAATCTTTATGCGAGGTTCCAAAATTTATGGCAGTGAGAAATGTAATCTCTACTATATCCAGATGCTCCGTGGTATGATATTAAACTCCTTGGCTATCATGTTTATTACCAGAAACTTTTGGAAATTTGGGTAATAAAATTTGGGTAATAGAAACATATTTTTAGGCATTATATCTGGCCACTTCATTACCGAGTAAAATTTTTTAACCTTTTTTTTATAGTAGTAACTGTAAAGAGAAATCAAGAATATCATTAGATTAAATCTGAATGATGTGATTAATCCGAAAAGACATTTATCTATATTATGGATCACAAAAGTCTCATATCTAACAATATCATTAGTCTTGCTTTGTTAAACTCATGTTTGCATCTTTGTTGCCTTTTGATTGCCATTTGATTGCCTTTTGATGATAGGTATGCTTTTGTCAATCTTTAGAATATAGGGATGTAGAGTGCAACCCTTTTAGCTTGAGGAGAAATTAGTCAGTTACGACTACTTCTCATGGAAATGGTCATTGATGAATGACTTACTTAACGCAGTTAAATCCCATAGAATGATCTAATATAATGCACTACAAAAACCTCTCAATACTTAAATACAAAAAGTGAAGGGAGCTCTCCCTGAATGGTTCATGAGGCACAATACTTGTTATGGTTTTGCAAATGGGGTAGCAAACTAAGTGGGCTTGATTGTCAGGAAAAATCCATAGTTAAGCGCGCTTGAGCCAGAGGCGATTTGGGATGGGTGACGTCCCAGGAAGTCCTGGTTACTGAGTGCAAGCTTCGGAAGTGATGATTGACACTATGTGAGTCATTTCAGTAGTTTCAATCCCACTTCACCCCTGTAAGCATCACCCGATCCAATGAGTGCTAAGTGGACTATTCAAAAATCATGAGAAATTAGCCAGTTACGACTACCTCTCATGGAAATGGTCATAGATGAATGACTTACTTAACGCAATTAAATCCCATAAAATGATCTAATATAATGCACTACGAAAACCCCTCAATACTTAAATACAAAGAGTGAAGGGAGCTTTACTTGAATGGTTCATGAGGCACAATACTTGCTAAGGTTTTGCAAATGGGATAGCAAGCTAAGTGAGCTTGATTGTGGGGAAAACTCCATAGTTAAGCGCGCTTGAGCCAGTGGCGATCTGGGATGGGTGACCTCCCAGGAAGTCCTAGTTACTGGGTGCAAGCCTTGAAAGTGATGATTGACGCTATGTGATTCATTTCACTAGTTTCAATCCCACTTCTTCACCCATGCGAGCATCACCCGATGCAATGAATGCTAAGTGGACCATTCAAAAATCATGAGAAATTAGTCAGTTACGACTACCTCTCATGGAAATGATCATAGATAAATGACTTAACGCAATTAAATCCCATAAAATAATGTAATTATAGATCAATTAAATAAAAATATATAAAAATTATAAAAAAAACATTCTTTATTATTAAATTAATAAATGTGAAACAAGGTTAGGGTTTTATAAAAAACAATTAGGCCTATATCAAGATTATTAAAAAAAGCGAGTATATATTAAGGTTCGAGTAAAAATGATATAATATTATTAGCTTGAGGAGAACCCCTTAATTTTACTAACAAAAACATTATATATCAATTAAATAAAAATATATAAAAATTATAAAAACAAAATTCTTTATTATTAAATTAATAACTATGAAACAAGGTTATGTTTTATAAAAAACAATTAAGGCCTATATCTAGATTATTAAAAAAACATTATATATTAGGGTTAGAGTAAAAATTATATAATATTATGTTTTATATACCATCGGTAAGAATCAAGATATATTTTATTTTGTATATTATAGTTGGAATAAAAATAATTTGTCAGTTGGGTTTGTCTTGAGTGGTTGAGAGGAATGATTGTTATCCTCGCCATATAGGTTCAATTCTTGTGACACAAGTGATAAGATGAGCCTTGTTGTAATGACGTCGAATCTTGTTGTTGAGTTTGAGCAATCCCTTGGACCGAAACATATATATTCTTCATATGGAATATAAAAAACATTTCTCATGGAAAAAAATATTTAATTTAATTAACAAATGTGGAATCAGGTTGGCTAATAATACATTGGGTTGTATGATAGGCAACTAAGCCTACTTCTATTTTCATGTAAGAATGATTTAAATTATATGAACCATAAACTATACTAGAAAATAAAGAAATTGATATTTGGAAAGCTTGCACATTGAGAACAATCAAAGCAAAACTATGTAGAGGATTATTGGGGCATTTTAACAATGAATGTGAAAGTGACACATCTTGTGATTTTGGGATTTTATTTGCAACAAAAGTAACAAAATTAATTATTATAGTTAATTTGTTTACAAGTTAATGATTGAGAGTTGTCATTAAAGAATTCTAGTAATGGTGTCGTATGGTTTGTTGACTATTACATCCCTATCCATTGTTTGGCTATTTTCTTATATTCCTACAAAATAAAAGTAGATAGGTGATGTAGTTCACCTTGAATAGAAATAAAAATCCACAGGATGGTTGAAGGATGCTTTGCCACCTTTCATGAACTCCTCAATGTTTCGCTGGGGTTTCTATATCCAATATATATTGTACTAGTTCATAAAGGTTCGGTTATAGAGATTTAAACACTTTGCAAGTTCTATCTAAAAATCAAGCTTCATTTATGATGTGTTGATCCTCTTCCTTGTTTCTTTAAAGAATGAACATGTCTATGTAATTTCCAACCATATAGCCACTAAATGTAACCATTGTTTCAAGCTCCTTTAGGATCTACAAAAAAATGAACTTGTCTCCTTTAGTCCATTGAGGATTGACAAATTCACTAGGAGATACAATGGGATGCTATAGGTTAAGACTATCTTAGGTAACAAGGAGCCAGTGGATGGTGAGAATGGTTGACTTGACTTACCATGAGAAAACTTGCTTTTTGAACTTTGAGAATGAGCCACTTTGTTTGGATGCAAAATTGAAAGGAAATGTATTTATTGGAATGCAAGTAAAATATTTAAAGAAATTATTTATACCGTTTTATAATTAATAAAAGTAATAATATTCTAACAACTAACTTTTTCATGAGTGCCTTAAAGGATCCAAAATTTGTAAATCTCTTTATTTTATTTTTAAATAAGCAGGGAAAAACACTTTTTCCATTAAAATTGTAACACATTACAATATCAATGCATCAATGATGCTTGAAAGATATGAACTTGGCACCAGTAAGTGATTCTCAAACTCAATTCCTTGGATTTCCTAGAGTCGTAGGACTATTGAGAACTAGTTGACTTGTCTAAATTTCAGACTTCATTTTCCATAAATGGACTAAAGACCGTGAATTCAAGAGAGGATGATTTGTGAGGGAATTTGAGATGCAAAGTAATTTGAGATGAGATTCTCTGTTTTTCCTTTACCTTTTTTTGTCTTCATTTATGTCCAACATTCATTCACAATAATAGAATTTCCATTATGAGTTTCCTACTTCAACATCAAGGGGTAGTTAACTGGATTTTTTCTCCTTCCTCAAGGATCATAACCTTTGACAAATACTATATAACATCCTTCCCTACCTAAGGGGAGACAAAGTCGACCTAATGGTGATACAATACCTCTCAATTGACTCTAATGTAATGGATCACCTTTTTGGAGTACCACTTGCCTTGACTTATACATAAGACCTCTATGGGATGCATAATGCTTAAGTGAGTTCCTAAAGTGCCACTTCCCCCTTGGCCTCTAGTGATTGGTCACTAGTTTCACTCACTTTTTCCCTTGAGGGACCCATTTGAGGCATTTCTTAACTTTAAAGGCCCAATTGGTAGCACAAACCTTGGTTAGGTCAATGGCCACTTAGGATGCCTCATTTTGGGTCCATAGTTGCCCAAATCCATTTTATGGTTGCTATTTATGGATTCAGTTTGAGTCAAACCCTTAAAATCGTACTTGATATCTTAGTGCAAGGTGTAATACAAGTTTTCTTAGAGTATTGTGTTGGAAATATTGTCATTGATGGCAAAGGAGTAGATCAGGATCAAGAAAGGTATACAGGAGCAACAACGAATACAAAGAGCAACAACAATATATGCGAGATATGCAGTAGCAAGGGCCAAAGGAGCAACAAATACATTGGTGGTTTGGTAGAACATTGATGTTGGCATGTTGATTAAGTTGAATTGTTGTGATGAAAAGGCGAGACTCCAAGGCAAAGGCAAGACTCCAAGGCAAATGCAAGACTCCATGACAACAAATTCAAGAGAGAGACATGATACAAGGTAAGGCAAGATGCAAGGCAAAGGCAAAGACATGGAGAAAATATTGTGATGCAGGGCTATGTGAATATGAATACAATATTATATTATTGCATGCTATTTATTTATTTATTGACATGAAGAATATGAATGCATGACATTTGGATATGATGAATTTCATTTTATGTTTTTTAATATTCAAGAATTTAAGCAGTTTTGGAATTGAAGGGACACCTTTGGAATGCAAAGAGACAAGTTTTGTCATTTCATATTCGTGTGAGTAGAACATGAAAAACCATTAGTGTTCATATATAATGTGTGCAAAGTTGGAGAGAATGGTTAGAGGATAAGAGAATGTGTGAAAGTTGATTGAGGTGTTATGCATGAAATTACCTTACACACATGAAGCTGATGTGAAACAAATGTGAAGAAGAGAAGAGGCAAAAATAAATATGGAAGTATGCAGACATTAGGGGAATTTTGAGGTCTAAAATGGGCCTCATAAGAAAATTATAAAATAATAGTGGAAATAGTAAAATAAGATTTGATTACATCATCAAATTTTAGAGGGAAAAAAAAAACTATTTTTTCAATTCGTATTTTCAACTTATCTCCCAATTTTTTTACTCAAAGTTCGAGCAAGAGTACTCGTTGGATGCAAAATTTAATTCCTCATCCAAAAAGTACCCATGTTGCATACTTTTGATGGACCCTGCTACAAAAAAAATGAGAAATACATGAAAAACGTTATTGCAATCACGTTTTTTAATGTATTTCTCATTTTTCATGTAGCATGGTCCATCAAAAGTATGCAACATGGGTACTCATTGGATGAGAAATTAAATTTTGCATCCAACGAGTACTCCCACTCGAAATTTGAGTAAAAACTTTGAAAGATAAGTTGAAAATATAAATTGAAAAAATAGTTTTATTATTTTATTATTTTTTAATATTTTTTCTCTTTTACTTAAAAAATGATGAATCATCCCCCATGGTTGACATCATCATCTTAAATCCTATTGGTTCTTATAAAGTTTATTTTGGTTGTACATTTTTCTTAGGAGACCCATTTTAGACCTTGAAATTCCCCTAATGATTGATGACCAAGTAAATCAACATATTGTTTTCATTTTGTGTGAGGGGATTGTGGTCTCCTTTCATGTTGTGTCTTGATAAATGTTTAGTTGTAGTTGGTTGAGGTAGGAGCCTCCTATGGGTTGTAGCTTGCAAAAAAAATATGGGAGTCACAGCTTCCTTGCATGTTGTAGCTTGTAGAAATTTGAGGTAGGAGCCTCCTGTAGGTTGTGTTGGAAAGTGTAACTATGTTCGGTCTTCATATTGACTATGTAATTATGTAATGAAGAAGATGAAAATAATAAAATGTATTTTTGTTATGCTTGCTTCATGGGTTTCATGAGCAAGGCTTTTATTACAGGTCAAAAGACTTCTTCTTGATGTCTTTTAGGGATTTTTCATCTTGTCATAAATGTACTAATTAAGAATCATGCATATGAAGAGTCTAGTGAAAGGAGTATGCCTCAAGACCTTGCCATATAACCTTGGAGAAATGGCTCAAGTATGATGCTAGCACCACTGCTCAAACTAACCTTCAAGACAACCTTCATCACGCTGAAAGATAAAATATTCAAGTTGGCCTACAAGCAGTGGACAAGTCAACCTACAATCAAATTGAAGGGTCGGCCTAAAACGAAGAAACAATGTCACTATATATAAGTAGATCTAAGGTTCATTTGGAAAAAGGAAGCTCATACAAGTCTGAGATAAATTCGGTGATATACATTTGTTGTAATACCGAGGATAGAACTGGGTCTAGAGTAAAGAAATAAGGTAGAGTAATACATATCCACGAAGCCGCAAGTCTGTGTTAAAGTGTGGAATTTTAGGACTGAAGCCAGTGCGAATTTGCAAGACTGAAACTAGTGTGAAGTTGTGGGACTAAGGTTGATGTGAAGTTGTAGGAATAAGGCTAGTGCAGAATAACAAAATTATAGTGAAGTGTGAAGTTATATAAGGGCTGCTCAATGAAGTACATAAGGTAGAAAAGGGATGTCTCTACAGTGCAAAGAAGACATGTTATAAGTTCAGTCTAGTGTTGCATGCAAATAATTGGTTTGGGTATAAAGCAAGATAAGAATAAGCTTAGAAGAATATAAGATCAAGCCAAGTAATCTAAGGAGATATCAAGTACTAGAGACCAAGTTCTCTAAGGTCGATGTAAGACGGTGCAGAAAGGAAGAATCAGATCAAGGAGTCAATGAAGAAGGAGTGGCAAGGTCTTGGAGGCATACAAAGTTCAAGGGTCAGTGTCATGGTCATGGTACTTGTCATATGAAAGTCTATAAGAAGAATTTCGGGCGGGTCTTCCTCTCCAAGAGGTAGAGGTTTTGGCCCTGGCTTGAAGAGCCTATATTTGTGTCTCGTGTGTTTTGGTAATTGACTTGATGAAAGAGATAATACGCTAAGATGAGAATACATAAGTAAGAAAATTAAGCTCGCAAGTAATTATCAAGAAGAGAATTTGAATTAATCACCGCCCTATCAATTTCTCAACATGGTATCAGAGCTAAGGTGCTGAAGACGAGGGCTACTTGACAAAGAGACACTCAAAGAAGCAAGAATTAAAGTCTACATTGAAAGATCAATTCAATTTGCAAGGAATATTATCAAGGATTCTCTCATCAAAAATATAATATTTGCCATCAAAGATTTACATTGAATATATTTTCCATCATCACCATTGAAGACATCTACATTGGAAATTTCAATCTAAGAAGAAGTTCCAAACTTCATCTTCATCAAAGAATCTGCTGGAAGGAGAAAGTCACCTTACTCAAGTAAGTATCTATGACCTTATCTAAATTTGTCAAAATGAATTATTGTATAGAGAGCAACAAATTGGTTGGGTCATCAAACTTTAATGCATGGAAGAAAATAACAAATTTGAATCTAATTGAAAATGAAGTTATGGGTCTCATTGAAGGAACTACAATTCAACCTCCAAAAGAAGACATTCTAGCATATATAAAATACATGAAGGGAGACATAGGAGCCCAAAGGATTCTTATAGAATCCATAAAGGACTCTCTCATTCCCTATGTATCAAGGCTAGAATCCTCAAAAGAAATATATGATAAATTGGTGGAATTGTTCTCAAAAGGTTTTGCAAAGGAAATAATATCCTTGAGACAAAAATTATACAAATTGAGAATGTCAAGAAAGGAAGGAATAATTCCATATCTGATGGATATTTTTGCAATACGAGATCAACTGCAGAAATTGGGAGAAGTAATGTCTGATGGAGAAATACTCACTATGGTACAAAGTGATCTACCAAAAGAATGGAGAGGTTTCACTTCAAGCATAGATGGGAAATAAGAAGCCATGCCATTCCGGGATCTAGGTAAGATAGAAGAAACAAGATTGAAAGCCAAATCTGATACATGATCAATTGAAGGGAATCAAGCCTATCAAGCCTTTGCAGCTATGTCCAAGAAGAAAGGAAGATACGGTAAATTTGGTCCTTAGAATAAAAGAAGAAATGAGGACAAAGCACGATCCTTTGGATGTAATAATTTTGGGCATTGTTAATGAGATTGTCCTAAATCTAGAAAGGACAAGAGGAAAAGGGAAGAAGCCCATGTCACAGATGAAAGGGAAAAACCTGATGCAAAGAAATCTAATAAAGAAGAAAGCGAAAGATATCTATTATGATTATCTTTCTCCTCAAGAGATTTATGTTGGTTGTAAAATAATAGGAAGCAATGTATATTAATAGCATCATGATAGAAGCATGGAAGGAGCACTTAGAGAAGCAGCTCCTGGAAACCTCACTGATAACAACATTGATGTAAGGCAGTGATTAAGATCAAGGGTCATCATTCAATAATCAATATAGAAACAGGTGCTGACATTTTTCTAATGGAGTTCTCTATGAATTCACTGGTTAGAAAAAAAGAAAAAGGTTTTCACTGAGAATTATATGTTACAGAATTCTGGGATTAGGATAGGATGACATGTTGATGAAGCAGGCCAAGGGATCACTTTCTGATAGTTGACATGACTTGTGGATGAAAGTGATGGATGATATGTGACCTATGAAGCCAAAAGTTGAATATTCCTCAATATCGAAACCCATGACATCAAGGGGAGGAATTCTCCATGAGCAACTGGGTGTCTCACCATTGCTGCTGCAAGTCCCTGGTTGAGAGGGAGCCTGGTGGTAAGTTTCTTTCTTGGAAGAAACTATAATTATGTCCTTCCTAAGTTAAGAGGGAGTGACATATATGATTCTCTAATTCATGTGTAATGCACTAGACTAGGACTAACAGACGTAAGTCTTAGTGAAGGCCATGAGGAGAGACTGAATAGATACATCATTATGGTCTTCACCTAGGAAGAGAAAATAGAGGATTGGGTAATAATATGGCATCCGATACTCTTTGAGAATGAGATAGGGCATTCAAGATAAGAGTAGCCGAGGACGAATATTATTTGAGGGTTGGCTACCCGAGAGAAGAATAGTCCAAGAAGGTCATACTCTGGGAACACCTGGGTGGAGTATGTACCTTGGAGAGACAATGACTATGGTGTCTATAAGTCATGTGTCTCTCCAACATTATAGCCCATTGTCTCGTTGAGAGATGGGGTTGTTAGTAAAGGCGCTACACTAGGACAATGCTGGTTGATATGATGCTATACAAATGCGATTACCAATCCGATTCTTCTTATGAGATTCTTCAGTTTGAAATTGAACATGTGCATATATGAATACCTCCCTAGTTAAGAGGGAGTGTTGGAAAGTGTAACTAGGTTCGGTATTCATATTGACTATGTAATTATGTATTTATGTAATGAAGAAGACAAAGATAATACAATGTATTTTTGTTATGTTTTCTTCATGGGTTTCATGAGAAAGGTTTTTATTATAGGTCAAAAGACTTCTTCTTGATGTATTTTAAGGATTTGTCATCTTGTCATTAATGTACTAATTAAGAGTCATGCATATGAAGAGTCTAGTCAAAGGAGTATGCCTCAAGACCTTGTCATATAACCTTGGAGAAATGGCTCAAGTCTGATGCTAGCACCACTGCTCAAATCAACTTTCAAGACAAACTTCATCATGCTGGAAGATAAGCTATTAAAGTCAGCCTATAAGCGATGGACAAGTCGGCCTACAATCATATTGAAGGGTCGACATAAAACATAGAAAGAGTGTCACTATATATAAGTATCTTTGAGGTTCATTTGGAAAAAGGAAGCTCAGACAAGTCTAAGTCAAATTATTTGATATACATCTGCTGCAATACCGAGGATAGAAGTGGGTCTAGAGCGAAGAAAGAAGGTAGAGTAATAAATATCCACGAAGCAGCAAGTCTATGTTAAAGTGCGAAATTTTAGGACTGGAGCTAGTGCGAATTTGCAAGACTGAAACTAGTACGAAGTTGCAGGACTAAGATTGATGTGAAGTTGCAGGAATAAGGCTAGTGTGGAATAACAAAATTATAGTGAAGTGTGAAGTTATATAATATCTACTCAACGAAGTATAATAGCTGCTCAACGAAGTACATAAGGTAGAAAAGGTATGTCTCTACAGTGCAAAGAAGCCATGTTATAAGTTCAGTCTACGGATGCATGTAAAGAATTGGTTTGGGTATAAAGCAAGATAAGAATAATATTAGAATAATATAAGATCAAGCCAAGTAATCTAAGGAGATATCAAGTACTAGAGACCGAGTTCTCTAAGGTTGGTGCAAGACGGTGCAAAAAAGGAAGACTCTGATCAAGTATTCAATGAAGAAGCAATGACAAGGTCTTGGAGGAATACAAAGGTCAAGGGTCTGTGTCATGGTCATGGTACTTGTGATCTGAAAGTCTATACGAAGAATTCCTTGCGGGTTTTCCTCTCTTGAGAGGGAGAGGTTTTGGCCCTAGCTTGAAGAGCTTATATTTGTGTCTCATGTGTTTTGGTAATTGACTTGATGAAAGACATTATAAGCTAAGAAGAGAATACATAAGTAAGAAAAGTAATCTCACAAGTAATTATCAAGAAGAGAAATTGAATTAATCACCTCCCTACAAAATTCTCAACAAGTTGGAGCCTACAGAAAATCAAATGTAATAAGGAGTAGGAGCTTGCCTTTGCATCACAACAATAATAAAATCGTGGTTTTCTCCCTTATGGGTTTCCACTTATATTTGGTTTTCATATGCATTGTTATTATGTGCTGATGTTATGTATTGGTCTGCTTATTACTTGTTGTTCACATATTCAATTTGTTGGTCATTATTTGTTAAGCTGCTCATGTAATGTTTCAGTTAATGAATTTAACGAAAATAATTTTAATGTCCATGAATAGAATAAACTGATTCACCCCCCCTTTCAGTTTAGTCAAGGTTTCATCAATTGATATCAGAGCAAGGTTCCTTCTAAATAAGGCTAAGAACTTGAAGGTTGATTTGGTCGAGCCATGGACTATCAAAGTGTACCTGTGTTGAGTATAGCAAACTTTCATGAATGGAGAGATAAGGTAAAATCTGAAATGATAACTTATGGACCTGGTGTATGGAAGCTTGTATGTTATGACTATTGCAAAGATTATCCCTCTTTGAAAGAACAACAGTGGAATGGTAAGGCAAAATGCGTAATGTATAACAATTTTCATAACAAGGATCTTGATACAATAATAGATTTAACTTCTGCAAAAGAAATCTGGAATATATTGCATCTCATGCATGAAGGAGACGCTGGATTGTCAAGAAGGAGAACATAAACATGAAGAAGAAAAATCCATTTCAAAACGAAAAGGTTCAGTCAAATGAGGCATCTACTAGTGTGAATGGACATGATTTCCATGAAGAAAAGGTAGTTGAAGAACAAGCCAAACTTGACATTGTCTTGACTGAAATAGAAAGATTGAAGAATGAAAACAAAGATCTGAAGACACTGGTGGAAATATGTGATGAGAGAGAATATGAGTATAAGGAAGAAATTGTTGGCCTGAAGGCACAACTTGAAGAAACAAGGAGATTAGGAGAGGTTATGAATAACCAACTAAAGGAGAAAGAGATACAATGCGAAAAGTTAGAGGTTGAGACTAATTCACTAGAACTGGGTTAGAAGAAAAGAACAAATTGTGTAAACAACTATAAAAAGAGAACGTATCCATGAAGTGTGAAAGTTTCAAAACATAAACCCTACTGCAGTGTCAAGGTCTACTTTGCCTACTTGTTTAATTAACTTAACAAGTTATTTAACTGAAGTATTCTCAAAAACATTAAAGCAGACACAAACTACAACCTACACATCTACAGATCATTTACGGAACAATACACACATGTGAAAAGATTACACATATTTTTTGGAAAAATGTCCCCAGAAAAACCCAATGCGGGAAAACCGATGCAACAACTTTAGAGGGTTTTATTATTACACAGAATTTGAATACAACTTTCTGGGCACCAGAAATGGTTGGCCCTATAGAGAAAATCTACCAACGAGATTCAATTTGATATTGTGATGTACTAAAAAAAGATATTGAATCCTTCTACAATATTTGCGGAATACAAAAGACAATCGCTCAATCACATGCAAGTAATATAAAGAAGTAAATCATTTACACAACACAAGATTTTCGTAGGTAAAGAAACTATTCAAAACCCCTCTATTTATATTGTGTATTAATTCAAGGAATCATGAAACAATACAATTCTTAATCTCTCATGAGATTCTCCAACACTCTTCCAACTATCTCACATTGATCTAGGAAAAATTGGTCTAGTAATTAGCCATTCCTAGCCTTCCTTCAGCCTGCCTTGCTTATGATATTCCTAGGGAATTAGCTCCCTATTAAATAGGAAAATATCCTTCCTTGATTGCGCAATGCATCATGGCATCCCAATGATTCTATAATTGCACATTGGAAATTTTCTATAAATACAACTTATAGTTATGTTCCCTTTAACCTCTATCTCAAATGGGTCTTCCTCAAAACCGACATGCATACAACTATTAATAGAAAATTATCAGTAATATGATTGATCACTCATTGTGAATTAAATCTAATTTAATTCACTAGAACTCTCACTAGCTCATCACTCAGTTAGAAATAGTTAAATTGGTTTTAACTCAATTAATTGAGTTAACTAATTCACACCTACACCCTACTGATGCATCAACTGCAACTAGACCCCCAAAATATTAGAATCCCTCGACATGCCTCATCTTAGACCCTCAACTCAAATTTATTGAGCTAACTCAATCATCTTGACTTAGTTAAGTGATTCACGTTATGAGATGAAATTAAAATTTATTTCTCAATTTATTTAAGGGAAAAATAAATTAGATGCTTCACATTCCACGGCCAAAATTATGGTGCATCAAAAATTCCAAATTCCTGGTGCATCAATATTCCACGACCTTTGTGGGTGCATTTTTTGTCCTTCCTGGTTGCCAATTTAACCGTTTCTTGTTGCAAATTTCAACAATGTTAACATGGAAATAAAAATAGAACTCGCTTCAAGACTAAGGAATTCTCAACATCAAAACCTTTGGAGATCATACATATATATTTATGTGGACCAACCATAACTCTAGCTCTACAAGGTGAAAGGTACTTTTTTTTATTTGTAGATGATTATACTAGAATGATATGGGAACTCTTTATAAAATACAAATCCTAAGCTCTTGAATGTTTTAAGAATTTCAAAGATCTTGTAGAAAATGAAAAAGAATAAAAAATCAAGTGTATTATAATAGATAGAGGAGGAGAATTCACTTCAAAGGAATTCAATGATTTCTGTAAAATACATGGAATCAAAAGAAAACTATTTGTAGCTATAACTCCTAAACAAATTGGAGTAGTGGAAATAAGATGTATAAATTTTAATACAATTATGTATTGCCTAGATTCTCCTGATCTAACAATTATATGCCACTGTTAAATACAAAATCCTTCTACTAAAATCTTTGCGGAAATTTAATCGCCAATTGCAAACACATGAAGAAAGTCAATCACACATAACACAGATGTTTTTACCAGTAAAACATAAAGTTAAAAACCCCACTATCATATATTATGTATATATCATGGATCATGAAACAATCTCATACAAAACTCTAATCCAAGAGCTCTCAATACAATATACAATCGTCTCACACCGTCATACACAAATTGGAAAATACATGCGCCAATTTACTACCTCCTGACAACCTGCCTTCACTGTGCAATCCCTGCTAATCACAATCCCTGAATGAATGAGATATTGCCTTGCCTTGACTGCGCAATCCTCATTGGCATCTCCAATGTGTGTGTGGTTGCATGAGTGCACCCACTAATGCCACCACAGATAGTCAAACTGTCCCTTTCACCTATCTCTCAACTGGGTCTCCACGGGATCTGACATGCATGTAATTAACATTAGTAAATATTCAGTTGCATGTGAGATCACTCTATGTAAATTAATTTAATATTTAATTCACTGATCTCTCACTAGTGTATCTTTATTTACAACTAGCACAACTGAGTTTAACTCACTTAACTGAGTTAAACTACTTCACAACTCACATAACTACTTTACAACTACGAATCACTCAGTTACAACTAAGTCCACTTGCATGTCCCACCAACCAACCTTAGAACTCGTAATTACTTCAGTTAACTGAAATCAAGTACTTCAAGAGAATAGATTAATATTTATTGTCCAATTATTATTAAGAGATAATAATAATCGACATGCATTCTATTTTTAGACATGCGATCTATAAATAGACTTTTCCCATGCATCTAAAAATAGAAACTCATTTATAAATATAATTTTCTCACAATTCTAAAAATAGACTCCCGCTATATATAGAATTTGCTCAACATTCTAGAAATATACATACACCTAAACATAGCCAGCGGGCCCCACCTAGTGTAGGTGCTTAATTTTCACTAGGATCATCATCTTGTTGAATCTCAACACTCCCTCTCAACAACAAAAGGGATTATCCTTCACCCCGATCTTGTCTCTATGGTATTTGAATTTGCTCCTGGTGAGCACCTTCGTCAGAATATCTACATCATGATCCTCCGTAGGAACGTATTGAAGCAACATGATCTTCTGCTGCACACAATATATGATATGATGATACCAGATATCTATATGCTTAGATCTATCATAAAACACATGATTAATCGAGAGTTTAATGCAACTTTGATTATCACAATGAATCACTATAGGATCTAAATGAGAACCAAAAAAACCAACCAGGATCTTTCTCTTCCAGATAGCCTCACATGCAGCTTGACTTGCTGCCATGTATTATGCTTCCGCTGAGTTGAGTGCCACGGATCTCTGTTTCTTGTTGTACCAAGAAAAAATTGTATATCTGATACTGAAGACCCCTCCTGATGTGCTCTTTCTGTCCGCTGGGCTGCCCGCCCAATTTGCATCTGTGAAGCCATGCAACTTCACCTCATCTGCCTGTTTGTACCATAAGCCATACTCAGATGTGCCCCTGAGATATCTCAGGACATACTTGTCCTCCTTCCAAAAGAGCTTGGTAGGCTTAACCATCGCTTGACTAAGTTGGTTCACCGATTAGCATATGTTCAGTCTTGTATTTACTAAATACATTAGCAAACCTACTAATTGTTGATAGACAGTAGCATCCACTACCTCTCCAGATGTAGCATACTATTTCCTCCAGTTCCATGGAAGATGAGTATCCATGGCTTTGCAGCCCTCCATGTGAAATTTACCCACTATCTCCTTTGCATACTTTCCTTGAGACACAAAAAGTTCACCATCTCGCTGCCATATTTCCAATCCAAGGAAATAATGAAAGAGGTCCATATTCTTCATCTCGAACTCCTTTGCAAGGTCCTCCTTGCATGAGTGTATCAAATGCTCATCAGTAGTTAGTATTAAATCATCAACATAAAGAAAAATGATTAAAAGCTTACCCTCCACCACAACTTGGTATAGGTTTGCATCCGCCTCACTCTTGGTGAAGCCAAGTCCTGTGAAATAGTTTTCAATCCGAGTGTGCCAAGCACGGGGTGCTTGCTTCAACCCATACATCACTCTTTTGAGTCTACATACATGCGGCTCGCTGCTGAAGATCTCAAATCCTTCAGGTTGCTCAATGTACACTTATTCCTCAATGATTCCATTAAGGAACACACTCTTCACATCCATATGATGAATGTGCCAACCCATCTGTGCTGAGAGAGCAAGGATGGTCCTTATGGAAGAATACCATGTGACAGGTGCAAAGGTTTCTTCATAATAAATCCCCCTGATCTGTGAGAAGCCCTGGGCCAAAAATTTGGCCTTGTATTTCTCAACACTCCCATCAGAAGCTTGATTTACCTTGTCGATCCATCTTGAACCTACCACTGATTTATCAACCGACCTTGGAATAATTTCCCAAGCACTGTTTCTGAAAATGGAGTCATACTCCTCCACCATTGCATCTACCCATGTGGGCTCCCACATTGCTTCCTGAAAGGAAGATGGCTCAGTCAAAATAAATTTTCTCGTGAAAGTCATGTATCTAGTGAATCGGTCAGGAGACTGTCTCTGCCTGCACTGTGAAGTAGGGACTCCTACATTCTGTGTCGCATCAAGCTTTAGCCTCTCAGCGTCTGTGGCACGCCTTCTGCTAGTTCTGATGTTTGGCTCTGTGTGAGTGGACTCCTCCACTTCATGAACCTCCTCCTATGGCTGATCCACATCTAGAGACTCATCTTTGGGAACCAAAAGTTCCTCCTCTGCATGTAAGTCTAGCTCCCTCTCAAGCGACAACTTCATGGCTTTCTCCCAACAACTTTATATCCTTGCCGCACCAATACGCTCATTCGATCGTTTGGCACACAATAATAATTATAAAAGTCAAAATTTCACAACATCCCAACTTCAGCAGTCGGCTACAGCTTCTTCTTGGAATTCTTGGTCACATGCACATAAACAGATGAGCCAAAAATATTAAAGTGAGAAACATCTGGTTTCTTACCAGTAAAAGCTTCTTCAGGTGTACTCATGCCAAGTACTCTATGAGGACAATGATTTTTCACATAAACTATAGTGTTGCATGCTTCTGTCCACAAATGCATTGTTAGGCCCTGATCATGCAACATCGCTCGTGCAACACCCACAATCATTCTGTTCTTCCTCTCCACGACCCCATTTTTCTGCGGGTTATGAGGCGCTATGAATTCTCTTCGAATTCCTTCTTTGCTACAGAAGTCTTTGAATTCATTCGAGATGTATTCTCCACCATTATCGCTCCGCAGAGCCTTCACTTTATTCCTCGAATCTTTCTCAACCAATGCCTTAAACTTACAAAACTTTGAGAATGTTTGATCCTTCTTCTGCATGAGACCAAGTTTTTCTTCAGACCTGGAACATGCATAACATATTTCAACTGAAATGGTTTACCTGAATCTCTCTCAAAGGTAATGGTACCAATGCCGGTTTCACTATATCGTGCATCGTTGCCCATCTCTATATGCATCTAGAGATATTTCTCCTCCAAGTCACCGAAAAGATCCTTATCTCCCATCATGTGGAAGGAAGCACCACTATCAAGATACCACACCGATCCCATTGTGCTTGAAACCAAGCATGCGATCAAAGAGAAATCAAGTTCAAATTGCGAGGCAAGGGCTTCACCAGCTGCAGCTCCAACAACCTTCTTGTTCTTATTTTTCTGTGGGCAGTTAGTGGCGAGATGCCCATGTTTGTGACAATGAAAAAAATTCACCTTGGAAAAATCCATCTTCTTGCCTTTAGCCTCGGATTTTGAGTGGAATGGCAGCCAAAGCACAATCCTCTTCATCATCATGCTTTGATGAAGAGCCATCTCTCGTGTTCTGCCTGAACTCCTCCTGAACTAGATCCGACCACAGTCGTTCCCAATCTGACAGTTTTTCCCGTCTGTTGACAGAGTCTTGATAACTATGCCAACTCTTAGGAAGTCCCAAGAGATCCAAGCTCACCAAATCATCACCAGCAACCGTGATTCCCATGCTTCCCAGTTCATCCTGACATTGGACAAACTTTGTGAGATACTTAGGAATATTATCGCCCTTCTCCATCTTGATCTTTCTAAGTTTATCCTTCAACACAAAGTTCCTATGGTCGCTGCTGCTTTGGAAAAGATCCGTCAAAGCCTTCCACATAGCATATGGAGTAGCTTTACCATGAAGGCTTGAGACAATGTAGTTTCGCACACCTTCCAATAGAATCCTTCTCGTCTTCGCTACTTTCTTTTTCCATGCGTCAAGTAATGCAACATCCGTCGAAGTGGGCTTAGGAACATCACTGTCGATGAATTCCTTCAAGCCATTATCTTCAAGCACCACCTCCATCCTGTCCTTCCATGCAATGTAGTTCGAGATACCCTCGAGTGCATACTCTAGCCGCAAACCATTGAAAGCCATTTCGATGCTTACTCAACTGTCGCACCAAGAAATTCTTGCAGCAAATTCGAATTGTTTCCACCAACAAACTCAGCTATTGCTTCAATATTGTGTAGAAATTATATGCACTAAGCATGCATATTTCCAAGATCCACCTGATCTCACACTATTTAACTTTATGCAAGATACTGAATCTATTCCACTTGTTAATATTTTGCGGAAAAATTAATTGCACACACATGTGAAGCATAAACAAAAATATTCAATCGCACATAACACAATTTTTAATCGGGAAAGCCTGAAGCTGAAAACCAAAACTATATATTATGTAACATGGAGATCATATGACAATCTCATACAAGCATACAAAGCTTATCACAAGCTTTCAGTACAGTACAATCGTCATACACTAATCAGGCCTAATATTACAAATCCATGCACCGATCTTTGCCACCTGCTAGCCTGCCTCCACTGCGCAATCTCTGGTGAAGAATAACTCTGAATGAATTCGAATTACTCAATCCTTGACTGTGCAATCCTCATTGGCATCTCCACTGAGTGTGTGATGCAATCAACGCATCGCTATAGTCACAACAGATAGTCTATCTTGCCCTTTCACCTATCTCTCCACTGGTCTCCACTGAAACTGCCATGCACTGTAGTTAACTGATGTATTTTTCAGTTGATTAATGAGTTATTATTTGTGAATTAATTCACTCCACTCTCAATAGCGTATCAATAAGTTAGACTAGATACAACTAGCTCAACTGAGTCTAACTGAGTTAAACTGAATACAACTCCATAACTACTTCTTCCAACTGTGTCACAACTCTGCCACCTGAGTTCTAATTGATTCCTTCATGCATTAGCTCCAGTAAACCCTTAGGAATAGCATAATTCCTTCTGTCAGCTGATGTACCACATTTGTGCACTGAACTGAAGTGCTCCAATAGAATAAGTTGCTGTTTAGAGTCTGATTATTATTAAGAGCTAATAATAATCGACATGCATCTATTTTTAGATTGACGATCTATAAATAGACTTCGCCCAATATTCTAAAAGTAGAATTTCATCTATTTTTCCAACTTGATCAACCATCCACAAATAGCATCCTGCAACTTCTGAAATATGATCATCATGTCTAAAAATATACTTGCGCCAAAAATAGCCTGCGGGCCCACTTAGTGAAGGCGACCCTTTTCACTAAGCTCATCATCTTGTTCAATCTCAACATATTGTAATCTTCTTTGCTCCGATACCATGTATAAATTTTAATACAATTATGTATTTCTTGGATTCTCCTGATCTAACAATTATATGCCATTATTAATTACATAATCCTTCTACTAAAATCTTTATGGAAATTTAATCACCAATTGCAAACACATGAAGAAAGATCAATCACACATACCACAGATGTTTTTACCGGGAAAGCATAAAGCTAAAAACCCCACTATCATATATTATGTATATATCATGGATCATGAAAAAATCTCATACAAAACTCTAATCCAAGAGGTCTCAGTACAATATACAATCGTCTCACACTATCATACAAAAATTGGCAAATACATGCACCAATTTACTGCCTCCTGGCAACCTTCCTCCACTGCGCAATCCCTGTTGATCACAAACCCTGAATGAATGAGATATTTCCTTGCCTTGACTACGCAATCCTCATTGGCATCTCCAATGTGTGTGTGGTTGCATGAGTGCATCCACTAATGTCACAATAGATAGTCAAACTGTCCCTTTCACCTATCTCTCAAATGGGTCTCCACTGGATCTGACATACATGTAGTTAACAGTAGAAAATATTCAGTTGCATGTGAGATCACTCCATGTAAATTAATTTAATATTTAATTCACTGATCTCTCACTAGTGTATCTTTAGTTACAATTAGTTACAACTAGCACAACTGAGTTTAACTCACCTAACTAAGTTTAACTCACTTAACTGAGTTAAACTACTTTACAACTGACATAACTACACATCCATCTCTGTTACAACTTTGAATCACTTAGTTACAACTAAGTCCACTTGCATGTCCCACCAACCAACCTTAGAACTCGTAATTCCTTTAGTTAACTGGTTTTCCAAATCAGTTAACTGAAATCAAGTGCTTCAAGAGAATAGATTAATATTTATTGTCCAATTATTATTATGAGATAATAATAACCGACATGCATTCTATTTTTAGACATGCGATCTATAAATAGACTTCGTCCATGCATCTAAAAATGGAAACTCATCTATAAATATAATTTTCTCACCATTCTAAAAATAGACTCTTGATATAAATAGAATTTTCTCAACATTCTACAAATAGAAATACACCTAAAAACAGCTTGCGGGCCCCACGTAGTGTAGGTGCTTAATTTTCACTAGGATCATCATCTTTTTGAATCTTAATAGAAGAAACATAAATGTACAAGAAATGCCAAGAACAATGTTACTAGCAGTTGATTTGCAGGCCAAGTTTTGGAGAGAGCTAGTTGGGACAACGAAGTATACCTTGAATAGAGCTCAACTAAGACCAAATAATAACAAGATTATGTATGATTTATGGAAAGGCAGTCCTGATTTAGTAAAATATTTTAGAATTTTTGGAAGCAAATGTTTTATGAAGATCAATGATGACTCACTAGGAAAGTTTGATTCTCGTGTTGACAAAGGAATATTTCTTGGATATTCTACAAGGAACAAAGCATACAAGGGCTACAATAATCGACTAAGAAAGGTAGTATAAAGCATTAATGTAATTGTTGACAAAGTGCTTCCAGAAAAGGAAATTGAAGTTTTCGAAGAAGATTCGATTCTTGAATAATTTGAGGAAGATTCAACAAAGGAAGAAAAGAACCAAGAAAATCAAAAGGAACCATCTCAAACTCCATAAAAAGTAAAATTCCTCCAAAAATAACACCTGGAAGAATAGATTATTTTTAATGTAGATGATGAAATAAAAACGCAAAATCAAGATAATAAGCACACCAATAAAATATGATGGCGCCTTACTATCTAGGGGAGAACCAGAAAACTTTGCTCAAGCTAGTAAGGATCCTCATTGGGTAAATGCTATGGAAGAATAAATGTTTCAAATCGAAAAGAATGAAACATTGGAACTTGTATTTCTTCCAAAAGATAAAAATATTATTGGAACCGAGTGGGTGTTCAAAAACAAAATGAATGAAGATGGACAGATCATTAGAAATAAGGCAAGGCTTGTTTGTAAAGGATACTTACAAATTGAAGGAATTGACTTTGAAGAGAATTTTTCCCCAGTAGCTCGATTGGAAGCTTTAAGAATATTTTTAGCATTTGATTGTTCAAAAGGGTTCAAAGTCTATCAAATGGACGTGAAATCAACATTTCTAAATGGTGATCTAAAGGAAGAAGTCTGCATGGAGCAACCGACAGGGTTTGATCTAGCAAAAGGAAAAGATTTCGTATGTAATTTTAAAAAGGAATTATATGGATTGAAACAAGCTCCTAGAGCTTGGTACGCAAGATTGGATCATTACGTACAACAAAAAGGTTTCAAAAAGTGGGTGGCACGAAGTAATCTCTACATGAAGATGGACAATGATAAATTGCTAGCCACTCTTGTATATATTGATGATCTGATTTTTGCTAGCAATAATGATGATATGAGTCATGAATTTGTTCAAAAAATGTCTAAGGAAATTGAATTTTTTATGATTGGTGAATTATCTTACTTCCTTGACCTACAAGTAATTAAAACTAAAGCAGGTATGTTCATATCCAAAGCAAAATATCTTAAAGACAACTGGATGGAAGAATGTGTTGTTGTGAGAAAATTGATGACTACAAATTGTAACTTAAGCAAAGATGATGAATCCCCTTCGGTAGATGCAACTCTTTATAAGTCAATAATTGGAGCTCTTCTATACTTAATTCCTTCATGACTCGATATTATGCAAGCAATAGGAATGGTGGCAATATTTCAATCAACTCCTAAGGAATCCCATTTTTTAGCTATGAAAATAATTCTCAGATATTTGAAAGGTACTCCTAATTTTTTCCTTTGGTATCCCAAAATCACAACTCTTACTATAACGTCTTACACCGATGCTGATTGGGATTGAAGCATAAATGATCGAAAAAGTACTAGCGAAAATGCATTCTTCATGGGAGACTGTCTTGTATCTTGGCTCAACAAAACAAAATAATCTATATCTCTCTCCACAACTGAAGTCGAATACATAGTTGCTGCAGATTGTTATAAACAAATATTTTGGATGAAGGAAGCATTGAAAGATGTCAAAATAGAAACTAATCAACCAATCATTATCTATTGTGACAACACCAACACCATCAATATTTCAAAGAATCTGGTAATGCACTCGAAGACAAAACATATTCCAATCAAATACCATTTTCTCTGAGAAAAAGTTGCAGAACAAAAATATCATATTGGAATACGTCAATACAAAGGAACAAATTGTAGATATTTTCACAAAACCCTACCACAAGAAACATTTGAATATCTTCCCCAAAATATGGGGGTCATTGATATTTCATCACATTAAGACAACACATTTACAGGAGTAGAAGCACCATGACAGGGGGAGAAGCATGACAAGAGGAAGCTTGATAGGGGGAGTATTTGAACACCCCATTTTCCATTGACGTCAAAGGGGGAGAAAATGTTGGAAGGAGAGAGAATATTTCCATCAATGAAAAAGGGGGATATTGTTGGTCAAAATTGTCATTTATGTCAATATGAGCATTGATAAAGAAGCCCTAATGATGGCATGGATTTTAGTTGAAGGTCACACTTGGATCCCTAAGGAATAATCCCTCCCTTATGCCTAGATTCATGACACCTAGTCCCTATGAAGAAGAAGCCCTAACATTGTCGAAATGATAAAATCCTAAAGGTTGCCATAGATAAAATAATGATGAAAGTTTCACAAATATAATTTCATGGATGGAAAAATGACCTAAGTTAAGGATGAAAATGGCACCAAATTTTAGAGGAAATTTTCCCCTTTCCAACGAGCTATTACTCGCCTTCTAACTACTCTTATATTGAGAGAAATCAATTTTTTAAGTTGGAATAATTCATTTTGTATGCTAGCTGACATGAGCTAACATGAGAAAGTCAGCATCACCTCCAAGGGACGTGTATACTCATTTAAGGTCAAAATTTGTATAAATACAAGTTTGAACTCATTGTTCCAGGCCAACAATTCAGTGAATATCATCACAGGAATACAAAACAACAACAAGAGTTCACAACTCATGAACTAAGGAGGTCGAGGAGGACTTAAAAACTCAAGTGTTTGGGTTAAATATATGATTGGGTTATCTTTAAGACCTCGTACCTAAAGAAGTGAAGACCTCATTGAACTAAGATTGTTGACCGATTTTGAAGATTTGAAGAAGGATTGTTGTGAATACCTCGGGCTCAAGCCTGAGCATATTTGTGACAAGTGTGGACTGAGCTCGTATTAGATCCTGAACATTACTCAGAATTGTGTTTAAGAGCTCAGACTTGTGTGTATATACATCTATGGTAGCCCGGATTGACAAGCCCGTAAAGGCTCGGATAAGCTCGGATTCATATCTCTGTCTAGCCACCTATGGAACATGCCTCAGACCTATAACAACCACCTGTGGAGGGCTCAAACTAGAGAACTGTCATAAGTTATTTTTTTGGGCTCGGCGTTATTATTTCAGACCTGAAGGTTGTTCATATGTGAAGCTTGAACCCTTGCCTCGGTCTCGAACTCAGGCGATAACAATGAAAAGGCTCGGTCTTGACATTTGTGAAGCTTGGATCACCTTAAAAACACTTCCACCTATAGATTACCATTGCAAGAATATCACAACTCAAATTACTATATGTTAACTAGTGCTAAAGCTCAGATCTGTGGTGGTGCCACTCCTCGGATAATGGACAATATTCTATATTAATTTAGACCAGTGATCAGTTATGTGTTAGCTGAGGTGATGAGGAGCAGACTTGGAGTCAGAATTACCACATCCTTTGAAGCATTCCATTGATATTTTTGAAGTAAATTATAAGCTTCATTTTAGAGAAAACTTTGGACAGTGAAGTATATAAAGCTTTGGGAAGTGTATTATTTGGAGCTTTTGGAGAGTGGATAAATTGAAGTATGGAGCAGTCTTGTGGAGCAGCTAGTTGACCATTGAAGTAATTCATTTATACATTTTGTTAAAATTTGAAGGTTTGGATCCCTAGGGGTTGGATCCTCTTAAATACAAGGTTGGAGCCTTGAGAAAGATAGGTTTGGAGCCCTAGAGGTTAGAGCCTTGAGAAATATATGGTTGGAGCCCTAGAGTTTGGAGCCTCATAAAGCCGAAGTTGGAGCTTAGCAACAAGTTGGAGCCTAGTGAATTGAAGGGTTGGAGCCATCAATATTATTGTACTAAAACTATTGTAAAAAGAGGATTGGTGTCATCATTTTTTCCTAATAAAATTCCTATTATTTATTTTATGATTGTAATTGTGAAAAATATTAAATGGTAAAAATAAAAATTGAAAATAAATATTGATTCACCCCCGCTCTCGTTATTTCCAACAACACTCTTAACTATGGATTATGGTATCCCAAAGGTAAACATTTCAATTTGATTACTTTTACTGATGTTGATTGGGCTGGTATTGATGACATGAAAAGAACTCTAGGAGAAACTCACTTTTTGGGAGATTATTTGGTCTCTTGGGAAAGTAAGAAACAAAGTTATATCTCTTTTTCCACTGTTGAAGCTGAATATATAGCAGCAACCACTTGTTGCACACATATTTTATGGATGAAGAAAAATCTTCAAGAAATTCATGTTGAGTACGAAGAGACTCTTCCCATCATGGTAGACAATACAAGTGCAATAAGCATCTCCAAAATTACATTTCTTCACTCCAAGACTAAGCACATACCAACTAAATATCATTTTTGAAGAGAACAAGTGGTCAACAAGGTTGTGAAGTTGGAATATATTGCTTCAAATGAACAAATTGCAAATATATTCACCAAGCCACTTCCAAGGGAGAAATTTGAATATCTCAGTGAGCAGATGGGTATTGTGCCTTTTTGAAGGCATTGAGGAGTTTTTCATGGAGTTATTTGTTATCATATGGCTTCCACCAATATCACTTTCAGCTGCAAAATTTGGAGAATGGGTGGTGATTGGTTGTTTGCATGTTTTTCAAGGCATTATGAATTATTTGATTTCTTCTTCTTGCTTCATTTCAATATGGATTGCTTCCTCATGTGCATTTCTTCTTCAATATGGTGTGGTCTCTAATATATTCAGGGGGAGAATGTTCAACAGCTCATGGAAATTATTTGTTGAATCCCTTCAGGGGAGTACTTCATTTTTGGATATGTATCACATCGTTCTTATGTATTTTCTCTTTCCATGTAAAACTTCTTGCCATTGATGTCCAAGTGGGAGAGAGAGTGAATTATGTATGTGCTTAGCTTCAGATTGTTGTATGTAAATTTCATATATATTTTTCAGAAGCTACAAGTTGACATCATTGGCAAAGGGGGAGTTTGTTGGCATGTTTGTGTTGCTATTGATGTCACATTGAAGTTATTTACTCTCGAGTCTCTATGTATTATCTTGAGTTTAATGTACACTTGTTGAGGGTTTTCATGCTGGTGTATATTGTTTTCATAGCCTCAGAAGGTCTATAGAAGAGGTTTCATGAGGTAATAAGGCCTCATCTGAAGCTGAGCTACATGTGTGCTAGAGGTCTAGTTGATGATGTGTGTGCAGTCTTGTCGAAGTTAGGTGGTTGGTTTCTTGAAGTCATGATGGGCTTGTAAGGTTGATTTATAGGTTGAAATGATCCCTTGAAGCTTTGTTGCAAGTTTGAGGGCCAGATATCATTTTTTACTCTATCCTCTACCCCAATTGCATGGATGATGGGCCATCAATGCGACTGAAAATTCTCAGTAGTTGGTTGGCAGTGTTGTGTGTGCGACCGACCGATTTATTTCAATGTTGTGGTGCAAGCGAGGAAAAACACGAAAAAAAATATTCAAATTTCGCGCGCTCATTTGGAATTAATTTTCCTTTGGCGATGGTTATTGATATAATTTTATAGAAAAAGGTCGAGACAAATTGTGGGGCCTTTAGAAGGTGATAAAGTTTGAAATTATCAAAAGGATAGTGGAATGAGTGGCTTGATTTGGTCAAAAATTCCGGCTCAGTCAAATATGAAAGATGTGAACAAGATTTGGGAAAGCTCCATCACTTAAACAATTAATTGATTTAAAAAATTACAAATATGTGAAGGCAGGAAGTTCATTTGGTTGATTCTCTAGCAGTGTGAGTGAGTGAGTGTACATGAGTTACAAGTGCATAACCAATGAGTTTTGCAGTGATTTTAAAGCTTCATAATTGTAGTGTGCTCTAGATATTATTCTTCAAAAATGTTTCATAGTTGTGTTCATAGATTGAAGATCAGTTTGGAGAGTGTGTGTGAAGATATCTGTTCTCTCAATTGGAGTGTGGAATAATGGATCCCTGAGTGTGTGTGTGTTTTTTTTTAAATATATATTAATTTTATTTTATTTTATTTTATTTTCTTTTATGCGGAGGTATTTTCAGTTTTGAACCATATGTTCTTGTAGAATAATTGTTTGTAATTGGAGTGGGTGCTCCAAGTTGGTTGTGGCCAACATTTCTCATTTTAGTGAAGGGGTGGGTGCTCCGTTGATAGTGGGTACTAGTTGATGTAATGTAAATGAGAATATTTTGAAGCAATAGATAATAAGAAGAAGCAAAGAACAACATGGTATTTGTTTTGCCTGTAGGGGGGATTTTCCACCTAAAATCTAAGTCTACATGTGATGATTGCTTGCTTTTTTAATGTGCATAATCTTGTTATATCTTTCTAAAGTAAATTTATCAATAAGTTATAGTTACATAAACAATTTTTATATTTCTGTAATATTGATTCACCCCGCCCCCGAGTATTACTTTTATCTAACAATAATACAATTGAAGATAGCTTGGTTGAATTACTCTATCTCATGAGCATAATCGAAGAATAAGGATATATTCCATTATAATGATGTATGAAGGCATGTAGACAATGTGCCTTGAAGTCTTCTACATATTGACAAGATTAAATCAACATAATATGACCTCATATGGAATATGAGGTGGTTGAGAATCATGGTTCCTATGCTTAAATAAATATGTAAAGAATATCTCGAGGAAATCAATATGTGAAGAAAGGAACACGATTTTGTGAAATATGCAACTATAGTCACATAAGATAAGATCAGTGATCAACATCTGACAACTAGAATGATTAGCTATCACATATCCATGGAGAAGGTTTGAATACCTTGATAAAGTATGAAAAGGAAGGAGACCCTTGATATTGAATGTCTTAAAGATGGAGTCATACATGTGCAAGATGTTGATGTTTCAAGAAGTAAATGTCATGGCGAAAGGCCATCATAAAAGGTAATTTTTTATTTGATGTTCATTTTTTATTTTTGAAAACATTTGGTTGGGTTGAAATAGGGCTACCAAAACAGAATAGTAGATGTCACCTACAACTTGTACTCATGTGATTTGATGGAATATCCTGAAATAAACATGAATTGGAAGAGGTAGTTGTACGAAGAAAAGCTAGATGTGGACTAGAAGATCACTTTCTGATGAAGAGAAGGATTACATAACTATTGGTTCATTGAAGTAAAGTGATTAAGAATATGGTCGATGCCCTGCTAACAAGATCTGGAAGATGAAGGCTCCATGCTGAAGAAGATGAATTTCATGACATTTGAAAGAGGACCCCTACAAGCAGTTGATAGTACCATGATCTCCACCAAAGAGCAGATAGGTGTTTTTGGAAACAAGTCCCTAATTGAGAGTGAACTTCAGCAAGTCCCTGGTTAAGAGGGATATTGGGTATATTCCTTGTATGGGAATGATTAGATCCTCCTTGCTTAAGAGGGAGAGACAAATATGGTTTTCTAATTCATGTGCCATGCACTAGAGTAGGACTAACAACCATAAATCTTAGTGAATGCCACGAGAGAGAGAAGGAGACATCATTCTTTTCCTCATGTTATGAAGAAATAATGGAGGATTGGGTAAGCATCTAAGATTGATTCTGATACTCTTTGAGGATATGGTAGGGCATCCAATAAGAAATATTATTTGAAGAGGAAATTCATTGAGGATGTGTTATTCCAAGATAGTAATTGTCCTAGAAGGACATACCTTGTGAACATCAGGGTGGGTTATGTGCCTTAAGAGACAATGATGATGTGTCTATTAGTCATTGTTTCGTCAGAATTGTGTTATGATCTTGTGGAGAGATAGAGTTGTTAGTCAAGGCCTTGTTATGTGACAATGTTGATTTGTATGATAAGATGCAATGAGATAAGTTGAAATATAGCTAATCATATGGCTTACCAATCTAGCTCTTCTTATGAGAATTATTCAATATGAGAATGTTTGAGTACCTTGTATACATTATGAATACCTCCCTAGTTAAGAGGGAGTGTTGAAATATATAACTATGTCCAGTCTTCACAATGACATATGTAATTATGATTTTATGTATTTAAATTAAAGAAAAAATAAATTTATTATTGTCATTATTGATGCATGGGTTTCATGCTCAAGGTTATTTTATTTAAGTCAAGAACCCATTGAGTTCCTGTAGGTTTTTTTATTGAGTCAAAGAGGTGAAATAAGTCATTGAAATATGTAAATACCCTCTTGGGCATCATGTAATATGTCAAGGAAAATTTATTTTGTGTTATATATGTTAAACTCAGCCATAAACTATGCAAGAATAGACAACATAGGAAAGATAAGCGTGAGATACTATTACTATTAACATGATGTACATTTATAATACATTGTGGTGACCCTTGGATTCCCATTCCAAGGTCTCTTGGACTTCCTATGTCCATTCGCCTTCTACACCAACCCTTAGAGGATTAGGTGTTCAACATTCCCCCCTTAATCCAAAGGGGTATGAATGAGTCCAAGAAGAGAGCTATAATACAAAATTGCAGCACTATGCTGAATATGCTCTCTGAAATGTTGGCATAAGGAGCTAGTTTAAGGATGACCACCAACACTAGAACACTTAGTGCAGTTCCCAAAGCTCATCCAAATATGGCAAGAAGCTGAGATCCCCTACTAGAGGAAGTGCTCCTATTGTTCTAAAGAGGGATACCTTCAACATGGAAGAAGGGAGGTCTACAACCTGCGATGGTTTAAGGATGACCAACAACTTTGGAAATATTGATCCATTTCCTGGAACTCCTCCAAAACTGGAAAGAAGCTGAAATATTCTTCTAGAGGAAGTGTTTCTAATGGTTTGAAGAGGAAGAAACACAACCTCAAATAGATGGTTTAAGGTTGACCACCAACAAAAGGCATGCTCATAGGCATTTATGTCTTTGGCTACAACTCTGAATCTGGAATGGTAGGTTGTGGCTCAGGCTCGCTTGAAGTGGCTATGAAGCTTGTATATGACCATTATTTCCCCCCCTGTCAGGTATAAGGTGAGATGATGGAGAAAAATAAACTGCAAGATTTTTCAATACTCTTGATCAAGTTCTGACATATGACTAAAACATTTTATTGGTTGTTGATGCCCATTTCCAAGAAGTGATCCATCCAAGATGAATCTTTGTTCTTGCAGGAGGCTTGTTTCTGAAGCATCTTTATGAAGAATGAGTGTACTGACCACAGTGCTTGCATGGGTGAAGATCAAAACAATGATCTTTCATGTGGCCAACTCGGTCAGAGTGTTGGAATTTCACAATTTGTTGTGGAAGAGGAGAAGAATTTGAAACAACTGAAGGTGAGCTATCATGAAGAAATCCAACACTCTGAAATTTGATGGGCTTGGAGTAGTTTGGAATATGAAAGGATACCTCCTTGTCATATCCAAGACCTGTTTTGTTCTTGTTATGGACAAGCTCTTCCTAAGGTTTGATGATGGGCTTGGGAGGTGGAGCCTAAGCTTTTGCATATGCATTGGAAAATTTGCTCTTGAAATGGGCTCAATGGTATAATCAAAGAGAAGTTCAGAATGATGACTACACTATGTAACTCCTCTTGCTATAGCTGAGATTCAAGCTGCAAAAACTCAATCTGTTCTTGTGCATTTTGCAAAGATATTTGAATATTTGTGAGAGTGTCTTTTTTGATTTTCACTATATTGTGGCCAATGGAGTGTATTATGGTATTCAGTAAGTCGAATAAAATATTCATTCGAGCCATTTTATGATCCCAAAAATCAAAGGCTTCAACTAAAAAATGCACCAGTGTTTAAATACAAGAAATACTAAACATTTTGAGATGAGGGCTAGCATATCAAAGCTTAATCTTGATCATTAATATCTCCACAAAAAATCGAACATGGGTCAACATGAAAGGTTAATTATAAATAGGGTTGATTTATGACCAAAATTAAAGTCGTGCATGTTCCAAGAATCTGGATTTTACGGCATTGCACCAATAGCGTCAGTTTACACACAGTAGACTAGGAGAATTCTGAGAGGGTATCGCTCCAAAAAACTGGCGCAACTTCAATGAAATAATTTTACACTTTAAATCTCGATCACATGTATCTACAATATATAATTTATGTTGTGTAACATGTTCTACAATGAAATCATATAAATACTTTCCTGTCCACCTCCCTCTAATCGTTAAGAAGAGGAGTTCTCTCGCTGGAAACTGCTTCATAATTTGTGGCTATGCTCAGAAAGGAAATGCAGATAAAATAACCATACACACCGCTAATTGTAGCAAGCCAGAAAGTCGAAGCACATAAAGAGAACCAACCATTTTAACACTCACTCTCTATCAAAAAACCAATAGACACAAACTTCCTTGGATTTAAGGGAACAAACCACAATAACCTCGAGAACTCTTGTGGGAGTAGCAGTAGGAGATGGAGTCCATGTCGTGAGGGGAGATGGAGGAGCGTAGTGGACAAGGGTTGAGTTATGGCTGCAGCAGAGCATATATGTATATGAGGGAGTGTATATGTATATCATATCATGGGTTGAGTTATGGCTGTAGCGGAGCGTGGGAGGGCTTGAAGGAGGGACAACGAGCAGTGGGAGGTCCGAGGGAGGGCCAAGGGGAAGTTGTAGGGCCGAGGGAGGGTCGAAGGAGGACGAGGTGTCATAGGAGGAGAGGTCATAGGAGGTTGAGGGAAGATGAGACGGGGAGGGAGAGCGAGCCGGCGGGAGGGAAGGAAGGCAAGCGGAGAGAGGAGAGAAGGGAGTAGCGCAAAGGGAGGATTGCTATTGTGGGAGCCGAGAGGTGGTGGAAGTCAGTGGGAAATGCCATGGGGAAGTGAAGCCATGCAGCAGTGTCGTGGGGAGGTCAGCGCGTAGGTGGAGAGGTGCCACGGGAGGTGCAAGAAGATGGAAGTCAACATGGGAGGGAGGTCGGAGTCGACGCGAGAGGGAGTCGATGTTAGGTCGATTGGAGGGATCTGAGGCATAGATTATTCGTCGGGGTGGGAGGTGAGATGAGGCACAGGGCGCAGGTGAGCCGGTGGAGAGGGAAGTGTGGAGTAGAAGGTTCGGGAAATATTGAGCTGAGGCCTGCAGTGTTGAGGAAGGGCCAACAGGTGAGGGAAGGGTAGGCAATGTTGAGCGGAGGAAGGTGGGTGCGTGGACCAGAAAGGAGTGGATGTAACCGCAAGAGAAATTGGATGGGAAGCGTTACGTATGACAATGTTAAAAATGCAGTGCGTTAAAAAATCTGAGGGCACCTGATTGTGTGCAAGGAATATGAATGAGGAAAATCGTTGTGTAAGGAATCTAAGTGAGGAAAAGCATTGTGTTAAAAATGGAGGGTGGTATACGATGACTGTGTGTAGTAATTCAGGAGGAGTGCTGGTGTGAGAAATCACGCCATGAGGACTGTTGAACTCTCGAGGGAGAATGTTCAACTTCACATATCATTTTCCATTTGCGCAACATGGTGTAGGCTCACCATACCACAACACTAAGAATCATATATTCGATTCTCTAGCAACACATATTTAACTCAGAGAATGAACAAATGACAAAGACTGTCATTTCTGCAGTAGAAGGTTAGAGAAAATAGGAATATCCTGCCATAGAGTAGGCAGGAATAGACAACATAGGAAAGATAAGTATGATATACTATTACCATTAACATGATGTACATTTATAATAAATTGTGGTGACCCTTGGATTCCACATTCCAAGGTCTCTTGGAATTCCTATGTCCATTCGCCTTCTACACCAAACTTAAGAGGATTAGGTGTCTAACAATACAAACTCTCCAAGACAAGTCAGCATGCCTTTATCAAGTCGTCCTACAAGAAATCACGTCGGCCTCATGTTGTTCTATTCGACCATGGAGAGAAGGCTATATATAAGGAAGGAATCGACCTCATTTTGGAGAGAGAGATCAGACATCAAGAAGTACGAGAAAGAGTAAGAAAGAGACCTAAAAGGAGTGAATATAAGAATAAATAAAGGAAGAAATAAATCAAAGTTTTTGAGACTTGTTTAGGGAAGAAATATCTCACACATGTGAGGTGAGTAAGGGCATCCATTTGTTGCAAGAATACTGAATCGAAAAACCATTAAGAAGTCACTTTTTTCTACCAATAAGACTCACTTTGCAAGCCGATATTTCAAGGAAGAAGATCCATTCCAAGAGAATACAATAATTACTATGATTTTCCCAAAACTTCCACGCGTGTGAAGTTGCAGTAGGTACTAGAAGCCAAAAATTGCAGGCTAAAATTGTAGACATAAGTTGTACGTCTGAAATCTTACTCAAAGTAAATGGTGTATTTACTTCAAGAAAAGTTTGACTTGGGTTGACTTTGAGAGAATGAAGTTCTTCAAGGGGGAGGTTGACTTGGTATTGGAGGGGTATTTGACAAGGGTCTTAGGTCTTGGAATTCTTCATTTGAAGTCCTATAAGAAGAGAATATTTCTTGTGGGTTTTCCTCTCAAAGGAGAGGTTTATATTTTGTTAGGTCCCTATATTACTATTTTAGTCCCTTATTGTTATTAGTGTAGCCCCCTTATTGTTATTTTTGTACTCCTGTAACCCCAATATTGTTATTATTGTGCCCTTACATTTTTACTGTTAGGTCGGCTAGGATTATATTGTGGGGCCATGGACTCCTATATATAGAAGGAGGTTTTGGTCATTTGTATCATCCAAGAATTGTTCATTTATGTAATGTATTGGAGGTTTCCCCCTCGAAGTGGCTATTTCTAAGGCGTTGATCTCTCTTTTATTCTATTTTTGGAGTTGGTTTCATAACATTTGGTATCAAAGGTTTGGATTCTAGGGTTTCGCTGCTCCAAACAGGTCATAGTGGCATTTTCGCTATAAATTTTTTTCTACGAAGGTTCAGAGGATGAAATATTTAGAGAGTCAAGCCAAAATCCCGAGGAACATCTTCACAAAATTTCAGATCTTGGTTCGCACTATTTTCGGAGATATGATCTGTGGAAGTTAGGGCATTTTGCAGGCTTCCGAATTTAACCTAAACAGGTGTAGCAACGGAAGTTGTAGATTTGGTTACTGTAGTAGCAAGACTTGTAGATTTTTTGACTTAATATCAAAATGAATTTAATTATAAAAATACACAAGAGGTATTTATAATAATAAATGTTTATTGATATGATATGAGACGATCGAATGATACAATGAAGTCCTGCTTTTATACCTATGCAGGTACCTTTTCACGAATGGGCATGTATTTTAGACATGCCTTTTCATTAACCTAATGAATATTTTACATAATCCCTATTTTATTAATTAATAATTATATTTATTCTATTAATGACTATATTTATTACATTAGTTATGAATTAGGTTCATAACATTTCCTCCTTCTCGAAAAGCTTTGTCCTCAAAGCTTAGATTTTCGACAATTTCCTTTACTTTAATCGCCTTCCAAGTTTCTTCATGTTGCTATCTTGAAAATATAATTCATACTCATAATTCCTTTGTCTTCTTCTTCTTCTTTTTTTCTTTTTTTTTAGTATTTATTTATTTATTTAATTAATATTAAATTAATAAGTTATATATATAGACACACACACACACACACACACACACACACATAATTATTAATTATTATTATTTTTAAAATAAATAATAATAATTTTTCTGTATATATAAATATATATATATATATATATATATACTATAATTTATAATTATAATCATAATTAAATCGAAACCTTGTCTTCAAACGTCACAATGTTATTTTTTTTTTTAAATTTCACCGAACTATTAACCCGATCACTTCAACTTTCATATGAAGAGTGGAGTACTCATCTATGGCTTTAGCAAGCAAAGCATGCATGTAATCTGAATCCTCTGACACATTAAACAAAGGTCCAGCACCTAGCGCATATGACAAGGAGTCGTTGAGCTCTCCAAGGTAATAAAAAACCTTTGATGCCACCAGTCCAACAAGCTGTTGTTGACCAAAAGTTTCATCCTCATACAAGATTTCTATTAAAGAGACGCTGGTTGATATCTCTGGCCAAAAATTGTCCACAAGTCTGTCGAGATTCGTCAGTGCATGAATTTTGAGCTTCGGATGTTATTTAAAATCATATTTCTTCAAGAATGACCGCAAACAATGTGGAGCCCCACAAATAAATATTCCGTCAAGCATTTTTATCGTTTGTATCTTTTGAATCCTTTCATCACACAGATAACAGCTTGGCTCACTCCTCACACACATTAAGCAAAAGGCATGCTCACAGGGGCTCAGCCGGCCATAGATGACAGTGGGAAAATCACAGATGACAGACATATGGACCTTATCTCCCTACCTTCTCCTGCGCTTCCGCCCGATGGTTTTATTCGTCTTGACATTGAGATTAATGTGAGAGGGAGAGGCCAGTCTTTTGGCCACCAGAAGATCGGCCAACACCAGATGGTCTGGACAGGATACAGTCACATTGTCGGAACCAGAGATCTTAGGTGTACCAGTACCCCCTTCGCTTCGAAGGGCCCCCTTGCTCAGCGGTATCTGCAGCATATTCGCCTTGCTTACTCTTTGGATTGAAGTTTCCTCCTTCTCCTCCTTCCCGAATGTAATGCAGACAAAAAATAAACAGAACAATCGGTAAGTTCCCCAATCTGAGTTATATATGTTGGGGTTGTTTCTGTGGTGGGAAACCCATTTTTCTGCCTTATTGCAGAGATTCCAGTTGGGATGAATGTGCTTTATGTCGAATGTGCCATCGGTTCTGGATAGGCACTGGTTGTATTGATCGCTGGTGTCTTAGAGGTGTTCTAGGGAGGTTCTGTCATAGCTGAATCTTGGAGTCTTGGAAATCTTGACAGGGTCGTGCATGAATTATGGCCAACGGACAGGGCGTTGACATGAACATCTTCGATCCTTTTTCTCTACAACATCTCTAACCATCCCCAATTGTTCTCCAAGGCCTTCAAAATTCTTGTTCAAAAGTCCTGATGTCACCTCCCCAGCGATTTGAGATTCAAGGCCTGTAGTGCTTAGTCTTTCCTGAAAGCTTCTTCAGAGATATTCAATCTTGTTTCAATATCAATAATTGCACCACCAGAATACTCAATATCGGCCTCTAGTGCCCATGCTTCATCCTTAGTCATGGGAAAGAATCTCATGTTACAAATATGAGGGGGAAGCTTCCCAACATCCACCCGTGTGCAAGTTATTCCACTAATGTAACTTCGAGTTCTGACCTTAGACAACAACCTCTGAATTAAAACCTGACTTAAGGCTATAGCTTCTGAATTTCTCTTAAAATCAAAGAAAAATCTTGCAAACAACAAATTCCAGCAAAGAGTTTCTTGGTCAATGAGGCCTCTCCCACAAACACTATCACTATCAACAATAGCACTGTTCTCTGAATCTATATGAGAAGCACCAATCAACTTGATTTGGTTCCCAAAATGTATAGATGCTGATAACAATGATGATTCAACATTTAAATGATCATCACAAATTTTTTTTGAAAGAGAGGGTTTTCTTGAAAAATCTTCATTACCAGTTTTAAAAGACTTCCTGGTAAGTTCCTTCAAGAAAAGGCGTACCTTTGAGGAAGTCGCATCATCCTTGTCATTTCTGTCTCTTTGATTGCTAACGAAAAAATTTGACTTTAATAACAAAAGATTACGTTCATTCAGCCATATAAAATACTGTTCAATTTCTTTCTTCAACATCCAATACCATTCTACTCCTCCCGGACCAGATCCTCCTTCTGTAGTCCCTGAAGCAAGTCGAAGTGCTTTGCACCAGGCTTCCTTTTCCCAAGTAGTTTCAAGATATATTAAACAAACTCTACTTCCAAAAGCAAGGACATGATTCTTGTTTTCCAGCTTAATTGGATATTTTCTTGTCCATTTTCCTGAAGATTGTTCTCCACCAGACACTGTTGTGACATGACACCCTGCAAGTTCAATTACTTCTTCCTCATTTTCACGATATTGTTCATTTTCTTGTTTCTCACAATAGTCCTTATCCACATCATTTTTATTTGGATCATCATCATAAATATTGTTTTCAATATCTTTTTCTTTTATTTGAACCATGGAAATTTCATTTCTTGTATAAAAGGCACATATATGTCCTGCGAAATATTTGTCTCCACATTTCTAACATTTCTCTTCCTCTTTTCCTTTATTACGCATTGGTGGGGGAATATATTTGCTTGAATTTTCCATGGATTTTCTACTTGATTTTCCCTTGGCATAACTAACTGCCTTCTCATTATTACAACATTTTTCATCTTTTTATTTCTCATGATTTTCTTCTTTTTCTTTTTCCACATTTTTATGAAATTGTTCCTCTTCTTTATTGTGGATTACTGCAGAATTTTTTTTACAATGTGCAAATTTTTTTTTATAACCGTTTGTGACTTCTGCACATGAATTCTCTAATTGCTGAAGCTTTTCTAGAATTTTATTAATCTGCTCAATTTTTTTGGGATCTTCACGTAATGGCACATTATACGGTAAAAAATGTTCTCGAGCTCGTATACTACGCTCATAGGCTTGTAAGATGATATTATGTGCCATGGCTCTGAAGACATTGTTGATGATAAAAAAGAAATTTTGGAAGGAACTCATTTGGCTTATTATCGAGAAGGATAGAAATTCGGTGAAGGATATAAGCAAGACTTTGGTATATATTGTAACTGTTGTCAAAAAGTGGTGTGCTGTTCAGATTTTACCCCACCACCCTCCAAAAAGCCCAAAACAGTAGCGACAGTAACATCAAAGCTCCCTTTAGCCAACAACTTTTTTGCCAACCCATTTTTTGTTCTTTTTCCCTTTGCGCCACCTAGGATGGCGGGAGCACTTCCACGTGGAAGAAATTCTATAAATATTCCACGCATTACCAGTACCAACGCTTCAAATATTCTCGCATCCATGGTGTCGCGGAGTCTAATCCCGCACCTGCCGAACCCCAATTCCAATAACGCTGTCGGGACTGATTTTTTTGAGTAGGATCTGAGAAAGAGGAACGAACGTGTCATAAATGTACTGTATATCGATTTTCCTCGCCAGTGCTCAGTCTGCGGTCTGAGGTTCAACTCTCAGCCGCTGCACAACAAGCACATGGATTGGAACTGGCATGCCTCTAGGAATAAATCCAGGTCTAAAATTAATGCGAACTGCAGGCGAACCATTGAATCTCGAAAATGGTTTTTGAATGCTAATAAATGGGTTGGGAATACTACGGAGATCGATGAACAGAATACCACCCAGGAAATGCAGAAACCGTTAATTACACCATATGGAGAATTTATCCAGAATGCTGGTAATTTTTTTGTTAATAATTCTGAAATTGCAAAAGTAGAGGCAAGTCCTCCTCTTCCCTGCGTTCCAGCAGATCAAAGCCAGACTTGTTGTGCACTGTGTGGCAAAGCTTTTGAATAATTTTTCAACGATGAATTAGACGAGTGGGTGTATAAGGGAGTAGTTTTCATGAATAACTATCATCCCCATTGTTACACAGCAATTTGTCACCGTCCCTACCATTCCCCGTCTCGCACATTGGAGGGCTTATTTTGTGACCTGTGAGCAGTGATATAACTTGAAAATACTTTCATGGCATTCCCTTGAACATGTACTTTCATCCCCCTTAAGACATCTCCTGCTGAAAAACCCTAAAAACACCTCTTTTTGCATTGGCGCAGGTAGCCAGTTCAGTACCCGCGCCAATGGGGGAAATCCTTCAAAGAGGGCGCGCCAATTGGTGCTCTGTCCCAGAGTCGCACTCACGCCAGCCAATTTAAGCTGTGTTTTTTAAAAATAAATGGCGGAAGTTTCGTCCTAACGAATTCCTGGACTGCTGTCTATCTTGAGTTGGGAGGTTTGGCAACGGATCTCCATAGATAGGAAGTGGTTTTCCACCTCTCATGGAAGCTTCCTTGATGATAGGGCCAATCCCATGATTATAGGGATCCCAACTCCCCTTCCTCCATCTATAAAAGCTTGCTCATCTCCATTGCAAGCTAGTTCCAGAATCTCCAAGTTCCCAACAGCTTTCACATACTTATGCTGCAAGAGCCTTCTTGATTCCATTAAGGCCAAATCCAAGCAAGGAGACTATTTCCGAGTATCCAGAGAGAGAGGCTTGTCCCATCCTTGACAGGCTCTATCAAGACATGTTCTGCTGATGACCCGCCAAAGGAGAATTCGGCGTCGAAGCTTTGGTTGTATTCTTCTTTTTGACTCATTAATGATAAGCGACTATCGGTTATGGTTCCACTCTTGTTCTTAATCATGTTCATGAGTTATGTCCTCTTCGACTGACATATAGTTGTATATACTGGATTTTATGCTTGCGTTTGTGTTGTTTCTTGCATGTGCAGGTGTCCGATCATGGAGATCATGAGCATTGTGATCTGCCAGGGCGAAGGAACAGAAGCACCACCTCTTCTACAGACGACAGCATTGGATTCCAAGTAAGCCTTCATCGCAAGTCGGTTTATTTGCAATTAGGAACCTACACTGTAGCGTGTTTGATTGTTGCTAGACCCGATCTGGGCTAGTAGGGATCGCCTCTGTCCGCAGAGGGGATTAACCTCTTCAACAATTTGGCGACTTCGTTGGGGACTCAGCTTGTTGTTTGATTCGTAAACTATAGACGGAGTCCGAAGCACAGACGATAGCCTTCGAAACGCATTTTTCTATGGTGACAATGGGAGGATCAACGTTACTTCATTAAATCTCCGCATGGCTTATAAGATCCAACAACTTGGAGTATTGTCTTCTCTTTTCGGTCAATTTCTTGGCTTTGCTTGCTTGGTCAGCTCTCTGGGTTGGTTCTTTCTGTGAATTTGGGTCTTTGATAGCTTGAACATCACTGGTCCGATCTTAGATTGCTTATTTTTTATTTTGGCATAGAAAACTTGACTGGCGTGCTTTTTAGCATGACAGTCACGCCAATTGGTGCCAGTTGTCCATTTATTACCCATGTCAATCTTGATATGGCACTAGTTTCAGCCTGATAGTCGCGCCAGTGTTGGGGACTGCTGGGGTTTGCTCTGTTTTGAGCTTTCTAAGCTTGATCTATGTGTTTAGCTTTGCCTCACTTTGAGCCTAGATTACATGGTTCATTTGAGTCCTGGAGATTCTATTGGAAGTGGTGAGTCTGCTCTTGGTTGAGAGAAATTCTTTGTTTTTTTTTCATTTTTTAGTGTTGGCGCTTGCGTAACATAGGCAACCCGCGCTAATTGGCTATCGTTGGGGCTTGTCAGTTTGTACAAGTCACTGGCTTGGTGCTAGTTGTCAATGTACAAGTCGAGCCAATTTCAGGGTGTGTGAAAATTGAGATTTTTTCCCTAAATCCTTCACCAGTGTGTCTTTCCCTTCCGGTATTTTCCTTGTATGAGCATAGATTACATTTCTCATTGTTTGGGATGTCTTCTTGCTATGATTGCTTGATGTAAAAGGGAATGAATGCCTTGTTTTGATCTCTTTCTTTGGAAGTCCCCTTTGTGTTTGACCTCATATGTCTTGTCGCCTTTTGAGGGATTTCGTTACAAAGTGTTTGAAACAACGACTGCATTCTTAGTGTTTGTTTACATCTCTTTTGCATTCATCATTCATTAAGGAGATTTGCGTTCTTTTAGTTTTCGTCTCATAGTTGGCTTTTCGTTAAAATGCATTAGATCACATTGCATTGATAAGTACTTTTGAGATTTATCATTGAACTTAGATCACATTGTTTAATGATTGAAAGCTAGAAATCACTATGAGTGCATTCTCTTTCATTGAAAGCATGCATTAAGTAGATTCCCATTTCATCGAAAAATGCATTGAGTGCATTCTTATCATTTGAAAAGGAAAAGGAAATTGTGCATAGATTACAATTGCATAGTTTTTGAAAAAGAGGATTTTGCATGGGATACATCGCACTATTCGCATCATTGAATTTTTGGAATTACTTTTGGATAGTGAAAGTCATCTAGTTTGGAAAATTTTCATTTTCAGTGTTGTTGTTTGTTGCATCATTGTTTGAAGCTCTTCCCTTAACTAGATAGCATTCATCGAATTGAAAAGATTTCTTTTCTCATATAGCTGCATATAGGAGATTGTCATATGACATATGGTAGGGCCTTAAAACTAAAACATAATTGAAGATCAACCATAAAATTTACTCAATTTACCTAAGGAAGCATTGAAACATTAACGAAACATTTAGAGGTCTAGGTTAGAGACGTGTTCCGGCGTCGTTAAACCTAGTAGTTGTCATTCGCCTCTTGGCTTTAGATAGCGCTAGTACGGACTTGTGCCCTCGTACCGTCGTGTATATAAAGGGAGACCCTAATTAGGTTTCAATCCTTTATCCATGTAGCCGAGCTCACCGCCTATACCCGTGATACACTGTACACAACATTCGGGGGAGATTGCATGCACACCTGCACGTACGTTAAGTCCTTGGTTGATTTCTCTTTCATTTTGAAACCAAGGTGTATATTGCAGTTCAAAGTTATTTGGTACACCCTTTTCCTAGAATTCCTGAGTAGTCATTTCAATCTTTTCTGACTCTTTAAATTTGAAAAGGTCATCATGTGCTTGTCCTTTCACGCTTGTTTCCAATATGAAAGTGATAGAGTCACCTTTTGCCTGTTTCTCAACTCTTAAAATATGAAACGGTAGAGTTTTGTTTCAATGTTTTAAAAATTAACTGCCCACAAAATATTCCTGGTTAAAGTTAGTTTCCCTAGGGTGTTGTTCTGAAGATCTTTTTTTATGGCAACTTTTCCAGAGTTCACCAACCAAGGAATCCCCTCCGATGGGAATCCTGGTCATTTTCCCCCTTTTGGAAATGTTGGTGCTCCTTATATGGAAATGTTGTCCCTTCCTGGGTTAACTGTTGGGTTGCCTGTTTGGTTGTTTTCAACCTCTGTGGTCCCAAATTTCTCGGCTTCTGTTCAACCGTCTCCTCCGCCTGAATAACATCATGTTGATTCCAAGGTGGACCTCTCCCCTTCTTCGCCTGTTTCTGCGTCTTCCTCTTCTACTTCGCCTGGTGAAAGTCTGGATTCGAGTAACCAGGTGGCTAAGAAGAAGAAGAAGAAGACAAAGAAGAAGAAGTCTGATAAAGGAGAGGCTAACTCTGCAACTATTGCGCCTAAGGAGTCTCCTTTTGTTAAACCTTCCAACCCTCCACGGAAAGTCAAGTTCCCTTGCATGTTTTGCACGGGAGACCATCTTCTTCGAGATTGCCCTGGCATTCCCAAGGTTCTTGAAGTATGGTCCAATGGTCGTCCGCCATTGCCTTTGGCTTCTGGGAGTCATGTTGGGGGCAAATCTTCAACTGGTGCCGGTAAGGCTCCTAAGAAGCAGGGTAAGCTCACCAATCCCTGTAAGTTGTGTGAAGGGCACCATGCCATTCACCTTTGTCCGTATATGGATGAAGCCAAGAGAGTTTTGGACAACTTAACTGGTTCTACACCATGCCTTCCAGCTGGTTATAATCGGCTTTCTTTGGGTCCTCCACTAGCTGATGCCCCGATTGGTCAAGAGTCATCCTTGGTCGATCCCGCTCCCCCAGAAATTCCCATTCAGGAATCCGTTCCCGACCAACCATTGGTCATGAGATCGGTTGAACTGGCCCCATCTACGATGCACCAGGTCTTTTCCGTTGAGAGTAGACCTCACACCCCTCAGGTTCTTCTTGTTTCTTCAGATTCCTCGGATTAGGAGAAAGATTCTCCTGTCCCTATACCTCAAGAAGCTGCTCCTCCGCCTCCCGTGATGGAGGTTCCAGAGGATACCCCTCCCACCTTCGAGATGGAGGTCGTGGAGGATGCTCCTTCTTCTTCCGTAACACCAGGGGAAGACCATCTCAGTTCGATGGTAGCCCCTCCGAGTAGTTTGGTCGCTTCCTTTGATTGGAGTCGATTTGCAAGATTCTGCCTTCCGTCTTATGTGCCTTTCGAGATCACAGTACAGGCTCTTAGTCTGGTCGTACCCAACACCATTATAGATGAAGGCGCCTCTATTAGTATTATATCCTCAACTACCTGGCAAGCTTTCGGTTCACCGCCGCTCGCGCCCGTTACGCAGAATCTGTTGACATTCAATAGAACAAAGAGTCAACCTTTAGGGATCCTTCCAAGGTTACCCGTTACTTTGAAAGGTAAAACTGTCCATATGGACGTGATGGTCATTCCAGGCCCCTTGGATTTTAATCTGCTCCTGGGGCGCGATTACACCTATGCCATGGGAGTGCTCGTCTCCTCCCTTTTTCCTGTGGCCTGTTTTCCGCATGAAGGACAGATTGTGACCATTGATCAGCTTTCGTTCTTTGGTCCTGATGTGGTAGCTGGCCCACCATCATCCCTTCCTAGTTTTTATCCACCTGTTGTATCTGCCCCACCGCAGGTCAACTATGTGGCTACCTATCCCATGCCTGTGCTCAGTGATGATGCCGTCGTGCATAGTGTGCTGGGGGCATTGGATCCTGACTTCCAGGATGTGTTCCTTCCATCAGGAGTGGAACTCTTGGAAGCGATGAATTCTTGTTCATTATGATCAGGTTGTCGGAGCAGAGTTCCTTGTCTTGTGCCAAGCTCCTTAAAAAATGAAACAAGGTCTTCGGAGCAGAGTTCCTTGTCTTGTGTCAAGCTCCTTAAAAAATGAAACAAGGTCTTCGGAGCAGAGTTCCTTATCTTGTGTCAAGCTCCCTAAAAAATGAAACAAGGTTGTCGGAGCATCGTTCGTCTACTTGTGTCAAGCTCCTTAAACCATGAAACAAGGTTGTCTGAGGATAGTTCTTTTAATGTTTCAACCTCATTAAAATAATGAAACACATTCCCGTTCAATTCGAGTCTTTGTTTAGATCTCGTAAAATCCGAGTCGAGTCTTTCTCTTGATCTCGTAACTTGAACCTTCACTCCATCTGCCTTTCATATGGATTGAATCTTGGGGGGCATGTACCTCGAATTCAGTCACCATGCTGGGGGCATGCTTACTTTTTCAAGCATAGTTTGTTTTCGTTTCAAGCTTGTGTAAAAATGAAACCTTTCCCATTTTACCCCTTGTGATTGCCATTCTATCAGCCTGTTTGCCAGATGAGCCTTGGTTTTCTCACTCCATCGTCACTATCTGCTTGGCCGATCATATGCCTTCACTTGGTTGTTTTACCCGTTCCTGAGGAACCATTGCGATGAGTGGTCTTGTTAGCCAGCCTCTTGACCTTCATTTGTTTTGAGCAGTTCCACCATTACCGGAACCAGTTGCTACCCTTTAAACCACTCATTCCTCCAGGAGGAGTCAACTTTCAGCTCTTTTCTGACTCTCTAAACATGAAAATATTGCCGAGGCCCTTGTCGTTTCGATCTCATTAAAGTGGCCACGAAACGACATCTACCCAGTATATGTTTACCCCTTTTTCGGGCTGGGATGGATTATTTACGAAAAAGGAATACCCTAGCCTATTGCGACTAGGAGGTTTTCTTGGATATTGTTTTCTACCTTTTCGGGTCCAAGGAAATATCTACGAAAAGGGACCGTTGGAGTTTACTTTTCTGTTGTCTTTTCAAACTCTCTAAATATGAAAAGACGCCGAGTTCTTCCTTTGTCAGACTCGTTAAAACTTGATGACATTGGATTCAGTCGTAATGACGGTATTCGAGTTTCTCCTTCCTAGGGCTCGTTAAATGTACTAGGATGGATTCGTCCAAAGGACGGATTTATATGACAAGCATATGGTATCCTCTTCAATTTTGTGTAAAAATAAAGAGGTACTCATCGAAATGGTGGGGAAAAATGGAACCAGCATCATGGTCGTGTCGGCAGTATGTCGCTCTTGAACATGGCACTTGTTTGCATTCGTGTCGGGTTGGGGACATCTCATCTCGTTTTTCACTTGCCTCCATGGGTTTGGGTAATCCCTTTTGACCTCTCATCTGCTCTTTGCCTTGTCACTATGACCTCTGATCTTTTGATGTCAAATACTGCCAAATCCACTGTCGTGCCGCCAATATGTTCAAGAGAAGTTGACCTCTGCAAATATCAACCTCCCTCTGATTCTTGTTTGATCCTGATTCACAAAAAACATCATGTTCCTCTGTCTCGTGTCGATGATGTGGGAAACATTATGGCCCACCTTCGATCAAGGTCACTTCCTGTCAACTTCAGCTCATTATCCAGGAAGTTGATCTAGAGACTCCTTTATGGTACCTTGGAGCCTGCATGCCTCAATGGCAGGTTCGTCGCATTCGACGTGAGGTTTTCATTATTGGCCTCCGATCGAGTGATTCTGCGGGTGTTCGACGTCAGCTCATTGTTCACATGCCGTAGATTGTACCTGTAGTACCTTGAGGACCATTGGCATTAATGGTGGTACCTCTCGCATCTGTTAACAGCTTTCATCATTGGCTGGTAATCAAGCGATGTTCTTGCATGTTCGACTTCAGCTCACATATTCGCATGCTTGAACTTGTACTTTGTTTGGGTCGAGATGGAGCGCAAGACCCTGGATTGTGTCTGTTGTAATCCAGGCTGCGAGTTTGTGGATTATTATGATTATTTACATGACTCACTTACTGGATGGCTGCGACCATACCTGAGTCTATTTATCGATCCTCACTGGATGGCTGCGTCCATGCCTTGGATCTGGATTATTGTATACTCTGTTATGGATGGTTGCGCCCATACCACATATATATCATGTATTTGAGACATCAGTTGTACTTCTTCACGCGGGTTTTCCGACGGCGGAGTTTTCAGTTGGACACGTTCTCGTAAAGCATTTCACCCCTCTCTCTCGTTCGGGCCTCATACTTTAGGGGGCATCTGTTACACAACAATTTTTCACCGTCCCTACCATTCCCCGTCTCACACATTGGAGGGATTATTTTGTGACCTGTGAGCAGTAATATAACTTGAAAATACTTTCATGGCATTCCCCTGAACATGTACTTTCATCCCCTTGAAGACATCTCCTACTGAAAAACCCTAAAAAAACCTTTTTGCATTGGCGCAGGAAGCCAGTTCAGTACCCGTTCCAATGGGGAAAATCCTTCAAAGAGGTCGCGCCAATTGGCGCTCTGTCCCAGAGTCGCACTCGCGCTAGCCAATTTAAGGAGTGTTTTTTAAAAATAAATGGCCGAATTTTCATCCTAACAGATCCAGGAACTGATATCTATCTTCAGTTGGGAGGTTTGGCTACGGATTTCCATAGAGAGGAAGTGGTTTGCCACCTCTCATGGAAGCTTCCTTGATGATAGGGCCAATCCCATGATTATAGGGATCCCAACTCCCCTTCCTCCATCTATAAAAGCTTGCTCATCTCCATTGCAAGCTAGTTCCAGAATCTCCAAGTTCCCAACAGCTTTCACATACTTATGCTGCAAGAGCCTTCTTGATTCCATTAAGGCCAAATCCAAGCAAGGAGACTATTTCCGAGTATCCAGAGAGAGAGGCTTGTCCCATCCTTGACAGGCTCTATCAAGACATGTTCTGCTGATGACCCGCCAAAGGAGAATTCGGCGTCGAAGCTTTGGTTGTATTCTTCTTTTTGACTCATTAATGATAAGCGACTATCGGTTATGGTTCCACTCTTGTTCTTAATCATGTTCATGAGTTATGTCCTCTTCGACTGACATATAGTTGTATATACTGGATTTTATGCTTGCGTTTGTGTTGTTTCTTGCAGTGCAGGTGTCCGATCACGGAGATCGTGAGGATTGTGATCTGCCAAGGCAAAGGAACGGGAGCACCACCTCTTCTACAAACAACAGCGTTGGATTCCAGGTAAGCCTTCTTCGCAAGTCGGTTTATTTACGATTAGGAACCTGCACTATAGCGTGTTTGATTGTTGCTAGACCCGATCTGGGCTAGTAGGGATCACCTCTGTCCACAGAGGGGATTTACCTCTTCAACACCCATGATTCCCAAGGGGATATCTCCACCAAACCATTTGAAAATTTGCGTTGTATTCTTCTTGGTGGAAACAAAATTGAGGCAGCTATCCGTGAAAAATTGGTCCTTCCAAACTGTGGAGATATATGCATTCCTTGGATGCAAGCAGAAAAAGATGACTGGGTTCCAAATACAGTTGTTCCTATACTAGGGATACGCCAGGAATCTAGTGAAACTATGGGATATGAAAATCCATTATCGCGTATTAGTGAAATCTGATACCACTGTAGCAACGGAAGTTGTAGATTTGGTTACTGTAGCAGCAAGACTTGTAGATTTGTTGACTTAATAGCAAAATGGATTTAATTATAAAAATACACAAGAGGTATTTATAATAATAAATGTTTATTGATATGATATAAGACGATTGAATGACACAATGAAGTCATGCTTTTATACCCATGCAGGTACCTTTTCACGAATGGGCATGTCTTTTAGACATGCCTTTTCATTAACCTAATGACTATTTTACATAATCCCTATTTGATTAATTAGTAATTATATTTATTTTATTTATTCTATTAATGACTATATTTATTACATTAGTTATGAATTAGGTTCATAACAAAAGGTCATCGCGGAATTTTCGCTATAAATAATTTTCTATGAGGTTTCAGAAGCTGAAATTTTCACATATAGAATCTGAAATCCTGAGGAACCTTCTATAAAAATTTCAGATCTTGGTTCACAATATTTTGTGAGATATGATCTGTGGAAGGTAGGATTGTTTCAGGCTCCCGAATTTCATCTCAAATAGGTGACCGTGGGAAAAACGTCATAACTCTCTCTCTGAGCATCAGATTGGGATTCTGTAAAAAGTGGCTGAAATCATACAGATTGCAGTTTTCTTTATATCAATTTCAGAGCCGAAGGAGAAAATAGTGACATGTGGCAAGTCGTACAAGTTCGCTTTAATGAACCAGTCCATAATTAGGTCATCGTGGGAGATTGGGCATAACTTTGTCTCGAAGAATCCAATCAGGTCCGACCTGTGGCATTCGAAAGAAGATTTAGAGGGCTAATTTAAGGCCAAATTTAAGATATTGAAGATCCGAAATCACAGAGATAATTCAGTTTCAATATCGAGCTCCTCAAAAGCAAGAAAAAGGTGTGTATTTTTTTTCGAATTACATAAGTCTCGTTTGAAAAAAAATTAGTTTGAATTTATTCCAAGGGATTATTGAAGAATAGATATCAGTATTGGATTCTAAAATTCCCCCTAAAAAGAATTCAACACCCATTAAGCCTTCATAATGCTCTACTATGACTCATGAAGATGAAGAAACACAACATTAGATATCAAAATTACAAGAGCAAGTGCACCAAATTTTGCTATTGCAAAGAGCAACAAAAAATGAAATGGAAGTTCTGAAGAAAGGCATGGAAACTAAGATGGATGGTTTGAAGAAAGGCGTGGAAGCTAAGATGAATGGTTTGGAAGCTAAGATGGATGGCATGGAAGTGGGCATGGAAGCTAAGATGGATGGCACGAAAGCTAAGATGGATGACATGGAAGCTAAGATCGATGAAAAAATGAAAGACAACATGGCAAACATGAAGAATGATTTTGCATAGTTGATACAAGAAATGTTTCCTAATGGCAAAAAGATAGTAGAGGAAACTCATGATGAGAACAAAATAAATGTTAATCGTGATTTCATAAACTCCAATGTTGGATGGAAGAACCATCATATTCCAAAGATGGATATGAGGAAGTTTGATGGCAAGGATCCCGTAACATGGATACTACAGATGGAGCAATATTTTGATCTAAATAATGTGCAAAACACACAAAAGGTACACATTGGAGCTTTACATTTAGAACAAAATACATTTGTATGGTATTGATGGCTTTGCTCCCATAAAAAAATTGTCACTTGGTCAATTTTTACGAAGGAAATGATAGCACATTATGAGGATACAAAAAGCAACACCTTCTTTAGCCAACTGATAAATCTCAAACAAAAGGGTTTAGTTGCGGAGCACATTGAGCACTTCCAAAAATTGAATATAAGGGTAACTGATATTCCAGAGGAACACATGATTGATGTCTTCATAGGGACTTTAAAGGATAACATCCAACATGAAGTTCACATTTGGGAACCTGATTCATTGGAAAAGGCATTCAGGTTGGCAAGAAAAATTGAATGTAAAATTTTGGCAACAAGGTAGCCTACCACTCACATATATAAAGATGGAAGTGTTGCTACTCCTAGACTTCCACAACCTACAAGGTTGACATCACAAAAATTGGAAGAAAAAAGAGCAAAAGGGCTTTGCTATAGTTGTGATAAAAAATACACTAAAGGTCATAAGTGTGCTGAGAAGAAATTATTTTACATAGATTGTGAAGGGGAAGAAGAAAACGAACAAGAATCTTCAAAAAAAGAAGATATACACTAGGAACCAACCCTAGAAGAGGAAGAAATGAGTCCAGCCACATCGTGTAATGCATTGGTAGGAATTACCACTCCTCAAACTATCAAGATAGAAGGACATATCAAGAAGAAAAAGGTAATAGTGTTGATTTATTCTGGTAGTATCCATAATTTTATTCATTGTAAGGTAGCCAAGGAATTGAATTGTTTCCTATACCCAGCACTAGAATGTCAAGTGATGGTTGCAAATGGAGGAACTATAAATTTCTATGGAAAATTCCATAATATCAAGCTAACCATGGGGGAATATGTATTGAATAGTCCAATTTTTTCCATTCCTATGGGAGGTGTTGATGTTGTACTAGGAGTACATTGGTTACAATCTTTGGGGATGGTAGCTTTTAATTTTCAAGAAATTTTCTTGAAATTTTTTTCAGAAGGAAAGGAAGTCGAATTACAGGGTATCGCAAGGAATCCGAGAAAGATAATAAGCTATAATGTCATGAAAAATCTTCTGAAGAAATAAAAAACGAGGCGTAATTGCACAATTATGCTCACTAGAAGTTCCAACATCAAAATCATCTATTTCTACAGATCTCCAAAAAGTCTTGGATAATCATTCCAAGGTGTTTGAAACTCCCAAAGGACTCCCACCTATTCGTGATCATGATCATGCTATTCATTTGATTCCAGGAAGTGTTCCTCCAAATATCAGGCCTTATAGATATCCTTACTTGCAAAAGAGAGAAATTGAACGTATGATTGCAGAAATGTTAGAGGCAGGTATAATTCAACCTAGTCAAAGTTCTTTCTTTGCTCCTGTAGTATTGGTACACAAGAAGGATGGATCATGGCGAATGTGTTCGGATTACAGGCAGCTCAATAAGCTCACCATTAAAGAAAAATTTCCCATTCCTGTGATTGATGAATTATTGGATGAATTACATGGAGCAATTTATTTTACCAAGTTGGATTGCCGTATACGTCAGCTTGGGAGTTGATAGCATCAAAGAGCAGTGGTTGTGTAACCAACTCCAAAGAGAGAAGAAAAGAGATATCAACGCCTTAGAAATGAGCCACTTCGAGGGGGAAACCTCCAATACATTACATAAATGAACAATTCTTGGATGATACAATTTACAAAACCTCCTTTCTATATATATGAGTCCATGGGGCCATAATGTAATCCTAGTGGGGCCACAATGTAATCCTAGCCGACCTAACAATAATAATTTAAGGGCACAATAATAACAATATGGGGGTTACAGTGGTACAATAATAACAATAAGGGGGTTACACTAACAACAATAAGGGACTATACTAGTAATATAGGGACCTAACATGCCCCTCTCCTTCAAAAAAAGTGTTGTCCTCAACGCTTGAGTAGCTCTGGGTGCTTTCGTATAAAATTCTCATCCTCCCATGTAGAATCTTCAGTGGGTAAGTTCTTCCACTTGATGAGATACTCTGAAATTGATCGATTCCGTAGTTGTCGAGTTCTTGTTTCCATGACTGCTTTAGGTTCCAATATGATTTTTCCTTCCTCATCAAGTTCTGGCAATATTGTTTGAATCGGAAGATTTTCACCTATAACCTTCTTTAAGCATGAAACATGGAAAACTGGATGTACTCGCGAAGAAGCAGGAAGCTCCAATTTGTATGCCATAGTACCAATCTTTTGCAACACCTCGTAAGGACCATAGTACTTTGGCGATAATTTATTATCCTTCTTAGCTTGCTTGAGGGACATTTGTTTGTATGGTTGTAGCCGTAAAATACCCAATCTCCTACATCAAAACTTCTCTCGCTGCGATGTTGATCTGCCTGTTGTTTCATTCGATTTTGTGCCAAATTCAGGTTATCCTTTAAGAGCTGGAGAACTTCTTGCCGATGCTCGACGTGATCTTCCACTGCTTGAACCTTCGAATTTTCCCTTAAAGATGATGTGATCGATGGTGGATGATATCCATAAAGTGCCATAAATGGGGTCATTTTTGCTGCAGTATGGAAGGAAGTGTTATACCACCATTCAGCGAGAGGTAACCACTTGACCCATTGTGTTTGTTTATCAGATTCAAAACAACGAAGATATCCTTCCAAACATTTATTTACTATCTCAGTTTGACCATCAGATTGAGGATGATAAGATGAGCTATGAGCTAATTGAGTACCCAAACAAGAAAATAACTCCGTCCAAAAATTTCCGGTAAAAATGGGACTGTCGCTCACAATAACCCTTGGGCTTCCATGTAGCTTTTGAATTCTGTCCATAAATGTAGTAGCAACTGTACTTGCTTTAAATGGATGAGATAATGCACAAAAGTGTGCATACTTGGTAAGTCTATCAACTACCACCATGATGACACTCTTTCCTTCAGACTTAGGTAAACCCGTGATAAAATCCATTGAAATCTCCTCCCAACGTTGACCTGGAATGGATAAAGGTTGTAGAAGTCCTGGGGTCTTAATTGTTTCCACTTTATTCTGTTGGTAAACCAAACATTCCGCCACAAACTTTCGAATATCAGATTTAAGGCCATCCCAAAAAAATTCTTTCTTCACCCTGTGGTAAGTTTTTAAAAATCCTGAGTGTCCTCCTAAAGGAGAAGTGTGCAATTCCAGAAGAATCTTTTGTTTTAGTTGGGAATTCTTACCAAGATATAAGCGATCTTTGTACCATAAGGAATCATTTTTCCAACTAAATGTATCAGATGTACTAGGATCTTGCTGCAACTTTTGAATGAGTGTCCATACATCTGTGTCCTTCTTCCATTCATCTCTTGCTTCGGTTATCCAATCTGGTTGGATAATAGAAATGGCACAAAGCAATGCTTCCACCTCTTCATTCTTTCTTGAGAGTGCATCCGCAACAACATTAAGCTTTCCTTTTTTGTAGATTATTTCAAAGTCATAACCCAACATCTTTGTGACCCATTTTTGCTGCTCTTCTTAAGATAGTCTTTGTTCCAAAAAGTGTTTAAGACTATCATGATCAGTTTTTACCTTGAAGTGTCTTCCCATTAGGTAAGTTCGCCATTTCTTTAGTGCATGCAGTATTGCTAACATTTCCTTCTCATAAATAGGTTTCGGTAAATACTTTCCTTTGATTGGACGACTTTCAAAAGCAATGGGTCTTCCTTCCTGCATTAAAACTGCACCAATTCCATTTCCTGAGGCATCACATTCCACAATAAAGGTTTTTGTGAAGTCCGACGTAGCTAAGACCGGTGCTAGGCACATTGCCTCTTTAAGATGTTCAAAGGCCTTAGTTGCTTCAGGAGTCCATGAAAATGCATCTTTCTTCAATAATGTTGTTAGAGGTGCCGCTATTCTCCCATAATTCTTAACAAACTTGCGATAATACCCTGTTAACCCGAGAAATCCTCGCAACTGCTTTATGGTCGTGGGGACTTTCCATTCCTTAATGGCTTTAATTTTGTTAGGGTCTACTTTAACACCCTCGTGAGATATAATATGACCCAGCTATTCCACCTCTTGTACTCCAAAGAAACATTTGGATGTTTTTGCATATAATTGTTTCTCCTGCAATAGTTTGAGTGTTTTTGGAATATCTTCAGTCTTCATTCTAATTTGATGATATCCTGAACGAAGATCCAACTTGGTAAAATAAATTGATCCATGTAATTCATCCAATAATTCATCAATCACAGGAATGGGAAATTTGTCTTTAATGGTGAGCTTATTGAGCTCCCTATAATCCGGACACATTCGCCATGATCCTTCCTTCTTGTGTACCAATACTACAGGAGCAGAGAAAGAACTTTGACTAGGTTGAATTATACCCGCCTCTAACATTTCTGCAATCATACGTTCAATTTCGCTCTTTTTGAAGTAAGGATATCTATAAGGCCTGATGTTTGGAGGAACACTTCCTGGAATCAAATGAATAGCATGATCATGATCACGAATAGGTGGAAGTCCTTTGGGAGTTTCAAACACCTTGGAATGATTGTCCAAGACTTGTTGGAGATCTGCAGAAATAGATGATTTTGATGTCGGAACTTCTAGTGAGCATAATTGTGCAATTACGCCTCGTTGTTCTTTCTTTAGAAGCTTTGTCATGACATTAGAGCTTATTATCCTTCCTGGCTTCCCTTCAGTACCCCGTAATTCGACTTCCTTTCCTTCTGAAAAAAATTTCAAGAAAAGTTCTTGAAAATTAAAAGCTACCGTCCCCAAAGATTGTAACCATTGTACTCCTAGTACAACATCAGCACCTCCCATAGGAATGGAAAGCATTGGACTAGTCAACATATTCCCCCATGGTTAGCTTAATATTATGGCATTTTCCAGAGCAATTTATAGTTCCTCCATTTGCAACCATCACTTGACATTCTGGTGCTGGGTATAGGAAACAATTTAATTCCTTGGCTACCTTACAATGAATAAAATTATAGGTGCTACTTGAATCAATCAACACTATTACCTTTTTCTTCTTGATTTGTCCTTGTATCTTGAGAGTTTGAGGAGTGGTAATTCCTGCCAGTGCATTACACGATATGGTCGGATTCATTTCTTCCTCTTCTAGGGTTGGTTCCTGGTGTATATCCTCTTCTTGTTCATTTTCTTCTTCCTCTTCACAATCTATGTGAAATAATTTCTTCTCAGCACACTTATGACCTTTAGTGTATTTTCTATCACAACTGTAGCAAAGCCCTTTTGCTCTTTTTTCTTCCAATTGTTGTGGTGTCAACCTTGTAGGTTGTGGAAATCTAGATGTAGCCACACTTCCTTCTTTATAGAATTCAGTAGTAGACTTCCTTGTTCCCATAATTTTACATTCAACTTTTCTTGCCAACTTGAATGCCTTCTCTAATGAATCAGGTTCCAGAACACGAACTTCATGTTGAATGTTATCCTTTAAACTGCCTAAGAAGAGATCAATCCTGTGGTCCTCTGAAATATCGGTTACCCTTATACTCAATTTTTGGAAGTCCTCAATGTGCTGCCCCACTAAACCCTTTTGTTTGAGATTTATCAATTGGGTAAAGAAGGTGTTGCTCTTTGTATACTCATAATGTGCTATCATTTCCTCCGTAAAAATTGACCAAGTGACAATTTTTTTACGGGAACAAAGCCATCGATACCATACAAATGTATTTTGTTCTAAATGTAAAGTTGCAATGCGCACCTTTTGTGTGTTTTGCACGTTATGGAGATCAAAATATTGCTCCATATGTAGTATCCATGTTACAGGATCCTTTCCATCAAACTTCCTCATATCCATTTTTGGAATATGGTGGTTCTTCCCACCAACATTTGAGTTTATGAAATCATGATTAACATTTATTTTGTTCTCATCATGAGGTTCTTCTCCAATATTTCCGCCATTAGGAATCATTTCTAGTTTTAAGCTTGTCATCAAGCCTTCCATGTATGCTTTTAGATCATTCTTCATGTTTTCTATGTTGTCTTTCATGTCATCCATCTTAGCTTCCATGCCCACTTCCATGCCATCCATCTTAGCTTCCACGCCATCCATCTTAGCTTGCACACCATCCATTTAGCTTCCACGCCTTTCTTCAAACCTTCCATCTTTACTTCCACGCCATCCATCTTAGCTTCCATGCCTTTCTTCAAACCATCCATCTTCACTTCCACACCTTTCTTCAAAACTTCCATTTCATTTTTTGTTGCTCTTTGCGAGAGTGAAATTTGTTGCACGTGTTCTTGTAATTTTGATAGATCATGTTGCAATTCTTCATCTTCATGAGTCATGGTAGAGCCTTCTGAAGGCTTGATGGGTGTTGAATTCTTTTTAGGGCCCATTTTAGAATCCAATATTGATATCTATTCTACAAGATGCCCTTGGAATCAATTCAACTTGATTCTTCAAACAAGACTTATGCAATTCGGAAAAAAAATACACACCTTTTACTAGCTTTTTAGGAGCTCGATATTGAAATTGAATTATCTCTATAGTTGTAAATTATTTCATCTTCGTGTCTGAAATTCAGCTCTGTAGTAGATCTCCGAAGCTTCTTTCAAATGCCACAGGTCTGACCTGATTTGGATTCTCCAAGACAAATTTGTGTCCAATCTCCCACAATGACCTAATTCTGGACTGGTTCAGTAGAGCGAACTTGTACGACTTGCCCCGTGTCACTGTTTTGTCCTTTGTCTCTGAAATTGATAGCTCAGAAACTTCAGTCTGTGTACTTGCGACCAATTTTTACGGCACTTCAATCCAATTCCCAGAGAGAGAGTTATTGAAGTTTTCCCACGATCACCTCTTTGAGATGCAATTCAGGAGCCTGAAAAAGCACTACCTTCCACAGATCATATCTCCAAAAATATTGTGAACCAAGTTCTGAAATTTTTTGACGAATTTCCTCAGGATTTCAGCTTCGCACCATTAGAATTTCAGACTCTGACCCTTCATACAAAAAACTTTATAGCGCAAATTCCACGATGACCTGTTTATGAGCCTGAAAAAATACCTAACTTCCACAGATGATATCTCCTCAAATATTGCGAACAAAGATCTGAAATTTTTAGACAACCTTCCTCAAGATTTCAGCTTCGCACCCTAGAAATTTCAGCTTCTGAAGCTTCGTAGAAAAAAAGTTATAGCGAAAATTCCACGATGACCTGTTTAGACGCGTGAAACCTAGAATCCCACAAAGCTACGATGCCAAATGTTGTGTAACTGACTCCAAAAAAGAAAATAGATATTCATGCCAGAAATGAGCACTTAGAAACCTCCAATACATTACATAAATGAACAATTCTTGGATGATTCAATTACAAAACCTCCTTTCTATATATAGGAGTCCATGGGGCCATAATGTAATCCTAGTGGGCCACAATGTAATCCTAGCCGACCTAACAATAATAATTTAAGGGCACAATAATAACAAAATGGGGGTTACAAGGGTACAATAATAACAATAAGGGGGTTACACTAACAAAAGTAAGGGACTATACTAGTAATATAGGGACCTAACAAACATTCCATCATTCATCCCCTCTCATTTCTTTTCCCCTTTTCATATCATTTTTCCCTTTTTCCCATTGTTGAAACAACACTCTTCGGCAACATTTTCCCTATCTTTCCGATTGTTGAAACAACACTCTTCAACAACATTTTCCCTATATTTCCCATTATCAAAATAACACTCTTCAGCAACATTTTCCCTATTTTTTCCATTGCTTAAACACCACTCTTTAGCAACACTTCACCCACTTTTCCTGTTGCTGAAACACCATTTTTCTTCAAAGACATGACCATGCAGCATTTCCTGTCATGAAATTATCTTCTTCAGTTCTTTCATTCTCACTTCTCTTATTTCTCATGCTAATCCTATGCTTTCACTGCCTTCTCCTATGATTAAACAGACCTCCAATATAATCTCCCTCATGTTTCAAAAAGCTTCCAAATTTTCTTCCATAACTATTGCCGATCTATTATGAGTAAGCACTATATTTTTCGAAGTATGAATTAAAGGTAAACATGAGGTATGTAAATTTTATATGTAAGTACAATTAAACTATGGTTAATGAGAAGATTTTGTTTATTATCACCACAATCCCCACACATTTAAAGACATCATTTCAGACGTAGTTGGGGGGGAATATTGAAACTTTACGCCATCATTTCACAACAAGTCGATTACTGTAATTTTTCTTACTTATTACCTCGTCTCTTCACCATCATTCCATGTTATCATTCATAAAACTTAGTCTATTCGAGTGCGGTAACTTGGCTCTTTGACTGTGCATTTTACCAAAGCTGATTAGCTATGGGAGGACCTGTTATTTGACATGAACCTGGCACGATAACCCCGCTCGAATTATACCCAAAGGTATACCAGATTTTTGGTAAGCGAGTGGGTAGAATATGATCTTCAAATTTGATCCACAAAAAGTTCTTGAATTTGCACGAAATCTTCAAGAAGATCATTCTATAGTTCAAGGTGTTCGGATTCTAGTCTCACAGGGTGACATAGCACAGGTTTCGAGCCTCCCTATCACAAGCATTCGATGGTTCAGCCGGAAACATATCATTCTTAATGCACAGCAGGATTTTCTCCTCCCAGGAGAACAAGTTGAGCCTTAAGGCCCAGGTGTCCGACTCAACTTGTTGCCGCCTCCTTGGCCAAAAGTTGCAGAGTTTGTTAAACATTACCTCACCTGTGAAGGCCACTACCGGTTAGTTTACCAGCATGATTTTGTCTTGTTAAATCATTTACGACATGGTAGACTTTTGAATATTCCTTATTATTTACTGGGATGTCTTAGAAATATGTCGTATTATTGTAGATGGGTAAAATTCCCCCTCCTTTCCCTCACCCATCACGTCTCATCCAATTACTAATCTGAAAAGGTTTTTCTCAACAAAACCTTCCCTTAAACAATCTACCCTTAGACCCTCAGCAAGTTGCTGAAAATTCCCAAGAATAGCAACCACAGAACACCCCTGACCCTCCAAAAATTCCACCCACAGAACCAATTAATCCAATTCCCCCTCCTATCATACCAACTCCATCCCACAATTTGGCAGAATCATATGATCCTACCGTTCATATCTCTAGTGATGATTCTCAAACAGATAACCCCTCCTCCTCTGCTTCCAAAAGGAAAAGGTGAACGACGACCGCCTTTCTATCAAAAAGACGAAGAAGGGCCTCAACCAAAGCAACCACTACTTCTGATAGCCCTCCCCCTCAAGAAAAACCCACTCATAAAAGAAAGCAAACTACTACTTTTTTTTCCTTTTTACCTAGAAGACGAATGAGGGCATTAACTGAAGCAGCCACCAGTGCCACTATCCTAGACTCTCTACCTATTATTTTAAAAACACATGCACCACCACAACCCCAAATCCTGGAATATTTACCTGTCTCACCCAGGGGCACTGAAACATAAGAACCAGATGCCCAAGGTACTATGACATCAGTTTCTTCAGAAGAAGTAGCTGTCACACAAGAACCAGCTACTCATTCAGTAGCTGTTACACAAGAACCAACTATAGCTGCCACACAAGAACCAGCTACAGCTGAAACACAAGAACCAACTGCTGACATACAGAAACTAGATGCCCAGGATGCTGCAGATCACATAGCTATTACACAAGAACCAGCTACTCATTCAGTAGCTGCTAACAATAACCAGTTACTGAGACTGTGACTGTTACACAAAAGCCAGTCACCCTGGCTTCCCTCTTACAAGAAAATGAGTTTCTAAGATCAGAACTGGAAGCCTACAAGAAATAATTTGTAATGGCAAGGGAATCCTATGACAATGAACCTAATTTGTATACCTTAGCTCACGCAGCATCTATGGCAAAAAAAGACAAAGAAAATGATCAGTATAAGGAATACATGTGCAGCAAATGTGGGAATATTTATCATTAGGTAGGATATAAAGTAGTTCAAATCCCAATGCTGGGAGCATCTATGTCTTCTGCAGTCAAAGAGGAATTCCCTACTATTACACAAGAACCAGTAGGACCTTCAAAAATTTCAGAAGAAGAAGCTGATTTACAAGTACCCTGCCCTACTGTACCTCAGCCTACCACTTGCAATGCTGAAACAAAAAATGAACCATGGGATGAGATGGAAATAATGAACAAGTGGAGGAAAGAGTATGCCATTTCATAAGGCAAAATATTGCAGGAGCATAAATCACTTTGGAAGAACCACATATACTCAAACTGGGAGGCTTTGGAGAAAACACTCCAACAATCTCGCGCTCACAAGAAGTAGAATAAAGAGTTAAAAAGAAAATTTCTCCTAATGTTTGATTTGGTACAAAAACTATTGGCTGCCAGAAAACCATCTTTAAATTACTCTCTTTTCATTGCAGAATGCCTTGCATTCTTTCAGATAAAAGCAATCAAAGATGGAAGGCCCTATAAGGTGTTTAAATCGGAAGATTTTGTGCAAAATTTTGCAGAGGCCTCTACTAGTGATCAACATTTACTGTGTGAATTATATCTTCATAATGAAGCCATTCCTGTAAACAGAAATCTTAATCTTAACCCTCTTGTTGGCGATATCCACATTCTGGCATTTGCCTCTTTCCTTTCCAACCAGATTACATGGCAGACTGCTTTTCTAGTGGCTAGGCACAATGAAGATAATCGTCTCCTCTGGATACGTCCAGAACCACAAAATCCTGCCACCTTTGTTGTAGAATATCCTCAATTTCTGCAGAAACCAGGAATGACTCAACATATGCGACAACTATGGGCAACAATACTCCAGGACTGTCAACACTTTATTAGGGCCAAAGAAACTGCTGCCTTAAGAGCAAGTAACATTTTTTGGCAACAATATTCTAAGGAAAAGAAGTATTACAATCCTTTCAGTCCTACTAATCTTGAAACAACAATATCCAGGGTACCAGACTACATCAAGTGTGTTCAACAATGTGCTGAAAAATGGATAGGGTATCACTTTCATTTTCCTATTCTGTGGATGCCAACAGAGGAATATCATGCTAATCATAGGTTGGCCAAAAAGGATGAAGCAGCAGCTTGGCAAAAGTTGAAAAATGTGCAAGGGTTTAGAGCTTCAACAGACAGTACCTTCTATAGCTACTGCATAAGTAACTTGCACGCCAAAAGCAAGTGTCCAGATTCTGATTCAGATTGAAGTTGCCTGAGGACATGCAACCTTTTTAGTTGGGGGGGATGTTAGGACCCTATAATGTACCTTTTTTATCATACATTTTGCTATCATTCCACTCTTTTCCAGTCCATATTTAAAGCCTATATTATCACTTCCATTTATTCTTCCAAAGGTATATACCGTTTCTTCTCTTTACTATATGTTTAACTTGTTTTACATGTAATTTTACATTACTTTCATATTTAGCCATGAATCGAAAATGTATAGCTGTTGAAATAGTTTGAAGACTGCAGATTATTCATTGTTAATGTCTAAAGACCGCGTTGCTGAAACAGTCAAAATAGTACGCAAATCCCGTTGCTGAAACAACTCATGATTTGCGATTCTGAGGAAGTATTTCAGGCACAACAGCAACAAAAAAGGATAATTAAGGGAGTTTTTACACTGGCCGTAACAATTGCACCTTAAATCTAGCACCATCATAACCATCGTAACAACATCTCTGCTATGGAAGAATAGAATATCCTATTCCAGCATAGAAGATCAGATCAGGTTAAGAATAGGATTTGTATGATGTAATCAATTGTGTAATAGATGTCTCATCTTTAAATAGAGGAGACATCAGCATTAGAGAACATTACAAATTATAGGAATTTTAGCTGAAAGGGAGTTACAGAGAAGGAACATGGATCATTTTTGTAATATGTTACATTTGACAGATGAATAAAAGATTATTTTGAGCACTTCTTCTTAATTCCTTTTTCTGGGGAATCTTGTGAGAAGGAAAGGGCCTACCTTCCTCACAAGATTCACCCATCGATTTCTGTAGTGTGTTAATTGTTATTTTCCTTTATGCCTTGTTAAAACTCTGTTTTGCTAAAATCATTTATGCGTTATTGAAACTATGTTATCTATTGTTGAAACTCTGTTTCCATTAATTGTCACATTGTTTTCATGTAATTCATTCCTAGGTAATAGCTGATTAATTCAATTGGTAATCCATCTGTTGTTGAAGAGGGTTAATCCCTACCCGGATAGGCGATCCTATAGCCAGGATCGGGTCTAGCAACGATCGTTCACGCTATAGTGCGGGTTCTAATTGTAAGGTTCAACTAACGATGAAGCTTACTTGGAATCCAACGCTGTCGCTCGTAGAGAAATTAGCGCTCTCGTTCCTTAGCTCTAGCAGATCACAATCCTCACGATCTCCGTGATAGGACACCTGCACACGTAAGAAACAAAACAAACACAAGCATAAAATATAGTATATGCAACTATATGTCAGTCGGAAAAGACATAACTCATCATCATAATTAACAACAAGAGTGGAACTTTGTTGTGACCTGACAACAACCCCCTTTTTATTTAATATTAGTAATAATACTAAATAAATGAGGACCCTTAGTTAAAAAATCCAAAAAATCAATTAGGATTTGTTTGCCTTTTCAAATAAAACTTTCTATCATAAACCTAATCCCTTAGAAAGAATATCAAGAAACACTTAAGTTTATGATAGATTATAATAAAATTGCTCTTTAAACAAGATAGCGCATCCATAACAAAATGGTATATATCTTTTATAAAACGCATTGGTCGCAGATCGCATAGCGCAGAAAATAGAAATGATTAATGAATATCTTTTGCGCTCTTTTCAATTGTGCGCTTTTGCGATTTTGCGATATGCGCTTTTTCGCTATTGCACAATTTCCGCTTTTGCGCTATTTTCATAACTGCGATGACTTCATTTTGCGATATTGCGACATTGCGATATTGCGATATTGCGCAGCAAATCGCAGATCGCAATGTCACAGATTCATGTAGGCGCGCTATCCCAAGGCAATCTTCCCATATGTCAAATCTGTTATGCGCTTTAATGATTAAATTAAATGATTGGATTGAAAATTAATGGTAAATGAGATTGTGTTTGAATTGAAAGTCGTTTCACGATTAAAATATTATATTTCATCCACTTTCACATTTAAAACAGTCTCATCACCTTTCTTATGCCATTACTCTCATTTACTCGTAAAACGCAGGCACAAAGGAGCAAACGTCTATACAAAGCTTCCACTAAACACTATGGGTAAGAAGGAGAAGAACTCGAATTCTGAAAACAAAGAAATGGCTTCGCTGTATGCAGACACCGCCTGTAATAAGGATGCCGGTATATCCACTTGGGAAGGAGTGTATAATCTGTTAGAGGAAGAAAACACGAGTGATAAATTTGCGGCTACGACGGATTCAAAATACGTCTGACAGCCATAGAACTTGCTTTGCTCATTTACGCAAGCTCGCAGCAGGCCAGTTCTCCATATACATACATGGTGAGATGGGTGCTAGATAGCACGGATATTTTCGACAGAGATAATTCGAACTCCATGCGGAAAGAGATAATCGGGTCATTCACCACAAGACGTGAAGTTGATGTATAAGTTGCGGAACCTCATGGCGCCTTATAATAAGCAATTTATGGAAAAATTTTCCGGAGAACGCCCGAATCTATCGGAATGCACACGGAATGGACCAAAGAAGATGAACCATTGAAAGAAAATCAAACACGAGTGGAACGTTACAAAAAAAAAGAGGATGCTTTGTTATTTGTTCTGAGTTCAAATGTCCAAGTGGGCAAATCGACACAGTTTCTACCACAAAATAAGGTACGTAAGTTTTCCAAAATTAGACTCTATAGAGCTTTTAGAGGTTACGGAAGAAGCTGTTAGAGGTCAGGAGTTCTCAGAGAAACATAAAGCTCTTCTTGAGAAAAGTCGGGAGTCGAAGAGACTTGAAATAACTATAAAAAAAAATGAGGAAACATTGATCAAATTCAAGATACTTAATGCTGAGCAAGGAAAAAGATGTGAAGCGTGTTCGGCACAAAGGAAAACTACTGCGAAAGGATAAATTGATAAAAAGGAACTAATTTGGCTAAAAGTATAATATGAGAAAATGGGGAAGAAAAATCAATATGAAATTGCAAAATTAATATCAGAGAAAAAAGCTCCAATAAAAGGAAAAGGCAGCAGAGGAGGCAGCTACAGCAGCAAACACTCTCACTGATTGTGTAAATGACAATTTACACAAAGCTAACTTGATTCTTGAAACTGTTCCAGGATATCTCCCACAAGCAAATCAACTGCAAACAGAATGGAGTCAAAAGGCAGAAGAAAGAGAAAATCCATCCAAGGGCTGACAAGATTGAATTGGGACTCATATTGGATGCACTTGGTGAAGCCACATAGTCAACACAGTGCGCTTAATTGTATCATCAATGCTACAGAGAAGATTTCTCCTACGCTTGCTGATTCTGTCTTTTCAGGACAGTTGAATTCCGAAGTCGGTCAACCGCATCTTCTCAAAACTATGCTAGATGCCTTCAAGTTTAAAGATCAAATTCATAGATAGATAGATTTAGTTTTAATTTCACTGTATTTTTGCCTAGGAAAAGGACGGTCATTGAACCGAATCCTTAATTTTTGTAATAAACTATTTTTAGATTTAGCTAAGTAGTATTTAAACCCCTCTCATGCATTTAGAGAGGGGTCCTGGATCTTAATATTTTTGGACTTGGAGATTGCATTTCTATACTC